>OY728153.1:1251668901-1251865892 GCA_963277665.1 Viscum album | reverse complement strand
AGAAAGGCAGAAATAGAAATCATATGCAATCATACTTGTTGATTAGGGATATAAAAATGAATTTATGATGGGTACATAGATCATTCATTCAAGAACTGACATTTTCTTATTTGATTATAGTTCTACCCACTTCTTTATATCTATAAATGCTTCTTAAGAAAATAAAATCACCAAATAAATAGTTATGAATTGAATTATCATTTAAAAATAAACTTTGTGACATAATTTTATACCAAGTCTATAATTTTTATCCATTACAATTTTTGGGGAATGTGATTGTGGAAAATATTATTAGTCTCAAATTGGCTGAATATGTTGTGATTTTGGGAATGGATTATATCTCTTTACATAAATCCTATATCAATTTTTAGGATAGGGAAATAATGTTTTGCATCCAAAATAAACCCAAGATCTTCCATCAATTAAATTATAATTGAAAAAATACCTATAAAATTATTTTCCTTATATTGGTGATAAGGGTTACTTTTCTGAAATAGTTTTGGAAAAACATGATAATGATGATATGATAATTTTGTAGAAATATATCAATATATTTCTAGAAAACATTCAATGTATTAACCTAGATACTGAGGTTGATGTTTTTTTATATATGTTAAACCTAGTGTTAGACCATTATCAAAGACTCCTTATATAATAGACTCAATAGAGTTAGGGGAATTGAATAAGTATCTCTAAGGGAATGTGGAAAAGGATTTCATACACTCAAGTGCTTTTCCATGGGCTTGGATAGTCATTTATATTAATAATAAAGAAGGATAAATTTATATATTCATTGATTATCTTGAATTTAACAAGATCACGAACAATAATAAGTATCTTCTTCCCTATATTGATGAATATTTTGATAATATATGAGGGAATCAATACTCCTAAAAGACTAAAATTTAATCTAGATATCATTAATTAATGCTGAAAATGTAGGGTATGACCAAGATAGACTTTAGTGCAAGATATGGACATAATAAATTCATGGAAATTATGTTTTGACATACAAATACCCACACTATCTTCATAAATATGATGAATATAAAATTTAGATATTTCCTTGATTAGCTTGTGGTTGTATTTATAGATGATGTTCTTGTATACTCACTGAGAAAGGAAGAGAATGAAGATCATTTTAGTATTGTGCTAATGATATCGAGAAAGGATAAGTGGAATGAAAAATTCAGAAAGTGTGAATTATGTCTCTATAATGAATCATTCTTGGGTCATATAATCAAAATAAAGGGTATATTTTTGGATACTTTATAGATATAAGGAATTAAATAATTCCACAAAACAATAACTATAACAGTTATCCTTATTTTTCATGGATTTATGGGATACTAAGGAAACATTGTAAACAAATTCACATGAATATCATATTAAATAACCAGGTTTACATGGAAGGGATAAAATTTCCCCTTGACAGATGAATATGAATAAAATTTCAAGGAGATAAAGTAATGATTGGTCATGTAAACTATAATCACTATACCTTATACCATATAAGTTCTTGTAATATATATTTATAAATTAATGAAAAGATTAGGATGTTTTCTTATATAAAATGAAAGGGTGGTAGCTTATGCCTCACATAAATCAATGTTCTTAGAGAGAAAATACTTTACATATGATTTAATCCAATGTTAGTAATATTTTTGACAAATATAAAGAGGAATTATATCTATAGTGATGTTTTATATATATTTCCAAAGAGAGAAAAGAATATATTAATATATAATGAGTTGAATATGTTCCAATATAGATAGATGGATTTTATCATGAACTATTACTACTCAATACATTACCAACTTAGAAAGGTAAAAACATTTCCCTATTACACCATAGTATATATAATTGGGTATGAACTATATTTTTTCCCTTGTTGAAATTAGGGTTGTACTTAGGTTGGGAAAAGTTTTTTTTTGCAATTTCATGGTAGTTGGAGGCCACTATCTAGTTAACGCAAGCTGAAAGAATACTAGCATGGTTATATATTCTATCGACCAACTAGTGGGCATCTACCAACTACCTGGTAGAGAGATAGGTGGTACATGAATTCTTCTTGCACCCACAATACACTTGGTTGGGTATCACTAGTCAATCAATGGACCACCAGCTAACTAGTGAAGCTCAATCACTCACTGATGACGTCACTCGAAATGTGTTTTGGTAAGGGTGAAAATTTTATTTTCATATGAAATTATGTTTTATCTCCACTAATTTTTCTTTAATAACCCTGACATTGATTTTTTTTAGTGTAGGATCTCCCTAGTTACATTCATGTATCTCTCATTTCCACTAATGGTAAATATTATTGTTAATTGGAAAATTGGATCTTTTTAGGACTAATTTGGTATAGAGAACCTTTATAATTGGTTTTATTCTCTTCTTATCCATGATTTTAATTTTTTATGAAACAATATCCCTATATATATTATAGAAAAGGATAATTTATTTCCTTTTCAAATGTTATATGTACTTTCAAATCTGATCTCTTTCTCTCCCATCACCGGTCTAAAAAGTGATGTTAGTTTTATTAACCCAGAGTTTGGTATCTCAATCCAATGGTTTATACATTATATATCCAAGAGTTATTTTGATTCATTAAATTGGGTTTAATTATTAAATTTATTATTAAAATTGTATTAAATATTTGTTGGATAAGAAAGAGGTTTTAAAAATGGGTTTGTTTTGAAAACAATGTTTTATGCACATTATGTGTTTGAAAAAATTACTCAAAGATGGTTTGAAAGGGAAATTTTTTTTCAATTATAAAACTAAAAATTTAGTCACATGTTTGAAAAGTATCATTCCATTAAAAATGTTTTATGAAACATTGTTTTCTTTTCTAGAAACATAATCTTAATATAATTACATGTTGGGGAGACCATGGGGTGAAAGGAAAAATAAATATGAAAAAAAACACTAGTATAGTTTTTTATCACTATGGAAGGTTCCATTTATAGAATATATGTTTGGGGTAACCATTTTAAGGGACCAAGGTTACCATAATTTATGAGTCACTTATTTCATCTTTTGTTTCTTTTTATTTCTTATTGGTTTAGTTATGTATACAATCATATCAAGTATTTACTTCTTTGGTTTCTTTGAGATTACATTACATGCATGCTCTTTCGATATGATTATTTTCCCACTTGACACTGATTTAGATATTCATTCATTAAAAATATTTTATTTATCATTCTATGCCATTAGATATGTGATATATCATATTGATCTATTTACCTGAATAAAGAATGATTTTGACGGAATGGAATTTTTTTAAATGAAAACCAAATGATGAATTTTATATAGAAAATGATTTCTTCTAAAACAGTATTAGAAATATGTTTTAAATAATAGCTACTACACTTTTGTATATACACATTTTATATATTTCTAGTGGTATCCTTTTGGAATCTTGATCCTAAGCCTTACTTATAACATAGGGAATATTTTTTCCTTGTTTTTCATGATACTGATAAATTGAAGAGAGTCATGTATTGGACGAATCTTTTATATCATTTTTCCTTTCCATTTGGTTGGGAATGTAGTTGTGTTTGATCACATGGATATAGACCCATAGGTTTTATAGGTTCCATGTTAATTAAAATATGTTATACTATCCAATGAGGCATTTTTTCTACATGTTGGATTTGAAATTTTTGTTTTGTTGTTATGATATATGATATATTCTATTTATTTTATATGTTACACTATTTTCATTCATTATATCATATATTTATTTATGGTGAAATTTTTCCCATATTCTCATTGTATGATATCCAGGTGCTTGTTTCCAACCTATGGAAATCAAGAACATTATGTGGGGATTATGGAAGGATGATTAGGGTGATTCTATTTGTTTAACCATGTTTATATACTATAATTTGGTATCAGAGCCAAGGATTTTTTGAAACCATATTCTCGTGATTGTGTATCACCCTTACATATTTGGGGAATATTTTTAGACTTTAGATAAGAAAATACAAACTAGAGGGGTACTGTGGGAGTCATCGAATCTATATAACTTTAATTATGATCAACGAGTTACCAATGAAAGTCTGGAATCTTCTATTCTTCTCTTTTATGGTTTTAGCCTTTTGGATTTAATAATTTAAATTTTTTTATGATAAAGGAGTAAAATTATAGTCTAAATAGTCTCCCAAACTTTTCTTTTGTTCTTTATAGATAGTTTAGCTCAATTATTTAAATGATGTTCTGTTGTATACTAGGAATCTAAGATACACACCAGACCACAACTCTTGTGGGTAGCCCTCAATAGTGAGGTTTTTGGAGGTTGTAGGTGGTAGTTTCCCCTACTTAGGGTTGTGGGGGCTAATGGACCATAGACCAAATTGTGGAAACTATTGCAAATCTGACCAGACTATATCATAAATTACTAGTGACACCTATAATCAGCTGTAGTAGTACATACATTGACGTGGTTACTATAGCATCTCAAACTTTTGAGACAATGATATTGTAGTTCTAAGGAAAACCAAGAACTAGTCACAGCAAAATGGTGGACTTACTGTGGTTCTGGTGTCATGGTTTCACTATCTTCTTTATAAGCTCCTTAAATCTTGGTATTTAGTGTTTGTGTGGAATTTAGTGAAATTATCTTATAATTATGTTCCCATGATATATAATATTTCTCTATCTCCATGAATGTAGGTATTATTTCAAAACCACTTAAATCCTTGTGTCTTATATATTATTTTCATTCTCTAATTTGTCCCATGTATAGTTCTATTTTGAATAATTTATCATTTATTGTTCCATTTATTTCTATAAAACATACTTTATTAATCCTAAAAAAATATGGAATACTAGAGATGAAGCTCTAGAGTAAGACCCATAGGTGAATCCTCTAGTTGACCGGATTCTAGTGTAAACTATCTTATAAACTATCTGGTGTATGTGATAAGTCAACAATGTTGAATTAAAATGAAATGTAGACCCTGATTTTACTTATATGGCAGGTGCGGCTATTTTCTGCCGTTATAAAATCCTCAAAGCTTCCCTTATAAGCTTATAAGAATATTTTTAAACTAAATGTTTTCTTTATAATCATGATTTCAAAATAAAAAAGAGATATTTCTGTAAAAAGGGTTTTGATTTCATCTATGTCAACATCCTTTGATGGATTTTAAGTTTATTTGAAGTTGATTTATTATGATACAAAACTTCCATATTGTATTGAAGGTTTTGTGATATGTGTGACTGTGGATGTGCTATTTTTATACCATTCATGGTTTATGGTTAAAGTATTGATATTTCTTATGCTAGTTTTAATACGAATATTTAGGATATGTTTAGACCTTTTCATATGAGGAATGTATTGGACTTAGTAAGTGATGGGTGGAGCCTGCTATAGTTCCTCAATGCATCGGTAGGTCTCATGAGACAACTAGAGGTGGAATTGGCCAAGTCCCTTTCCAAATTTGATATATGGTTTTGGCTACGGCCTAAATCATTTTTAGACATCTTGGACGAGGCCTTGAAATTTTTTTTCAGAATGTCCAGCATTATAAATTCCCTCATTATGGAAATAATATTGATGGTTCATGTGGTCATTCGACTAGTAGAATACCCATGATTATGTTTTTTTATGGAATTATTTTATCAGCTCATATTCTCTCCATAAAAGTATTCATGTTTATTATTGGTAATGGAATGTGGTTTCAATTATTCACCATACTTAATATTTATGTCATTTTCCACTGTATAACATACCCTTACTGAGCATTTGAGCTCACCCCTTTGTTTTGTTTCATTTTCCCAGGATATGAAGAAGTTAGTTTTAAGTGACCTGCAGGCATAATCTAGGAGGCTTGGATGTTTCCAATGAAATATATTTGTGTTGTATTTCTCTTCAAGCTGTAAAGTTGTTCTTATATATGAATCTTGTTTCCAATAATACTAAACTAATTGGTCTTTCGAGACATGATTTCCTTGTGATCGTGCCAATGTTATGTAATAATGTACCGACTCTGGGTAACTGGGGTCAGGGCGTAACCTTTTGGATACATTTCATCTAATTTATTATGGCCTATATTTTATCTACCAATTGTATGATCCAAAGAATAATCTTAATAATCTAAAAAATATGTGGTTTTTCCTCTCAATAAATATCAAATTTGAAACATTTCTATTTTTTCTAATCACATGGAGTGTGTGGATGCCAATGAACTATACTTTCTTAAGGGAAGTTAGTGATTACTAGGAGTAAAAAATATAGAGATCCTTAGCAAATGTAGTGATAAATTTTCACCCCATGATAATTTTTATTTTCTTATTCACCATGATTTAATAATAATGGACCAGTATATATTCCATATTGAGTATCACTCCCTCATGAATAGGCAACAATATTTTTAATTCAAACTGGTTAATAACACCCTAGATGTCCTCGTAAGGGAGATAAGATATAGTGATAACCGTATGATTGATCCTTGTTGTTGGGTACTTGTGTTTAAATCTATTATACTTTTTGTGTCATTTATAACCATTATATCCCTATTTCAAATATTCTATTTCAAATCAACATTATGTTCAGGTAGTTGTGTATATATTCTTATATATTCATAAAATTCAAATAATCTATCCAAATATAATCCATCCTTCAACACAAATTTATCATATGATAAATGGAACTTCTTACCCTAACTAAAAAAGCAAGATTAGTGGTGATGGTATTGAAAAACATCATAAATATTCTTTATAATATTACCCATATCATGAATAATTTCTTCTAAATAGAGTTTAATAAGTGGTTCCTAATAGTATACTCTAATCCAATAACTCTAAAAACTGAGGGATAAAAATGGATAAAAATTTTTATTCTTCTTTCGACCAGTGATTTAAAATCATATTTTTTGTTAGTATATTGGAACTTCAATAATATATAGATAATAGTGGGCTATAAATAGGAAAAATTATTACAATCCTCTTCTAGGTTTGAACTGGATGAAATGGTTTCAAGTAATTTTTTAAAAGGTTAATTAGAGGATTATTTTTCTTTATAAGCTTACTGAAAGGATCTATGTTTGATTCGAGGGAATTTTCTTTAGGATCTGAAAAGGGGTATTGAGTGTACTTATAAAACTTCGTAGGAACTTGAGATTATATTTATCATTTTTTTCATTTTTAAATGAAATTTTATTATTTTATACATGTTATTAGAGTAACAACCCGTTGTGAATGGTTAAGGGATTTAACTATAGATCAGGGTATGGAGAAGGTGTTATATTTTGAGGGTGTTTGACTAAAATGGTATGTGGTTCATTGTAAAGTTCTATAGAATATTTTAGGGGTTATATTGTAATGAAAGAGGGTAATTAACATGGTTTATAGGTGATAAACTAGAGGGGGTCTAAGTTGGGATATGCATTGATAAGAATAGAGATAAGGATGTGGAATTTTGAAGTTGAAAATAGTAATATCCAATGAGTGGATTTTATTTATTCAAATTGGGTGATGAATTTGGTTAAAAAATTATTATTTTTAGTGTGGTCATCAATTTCGGTATATCAAATAATTGATATCCATAGTATAGGATTGGTAGACAGATTGTGACTAGGGTTAGGTTTTAACATGGAATTTGAGAAAATGTTTTATGGAATGTCTGGATATTCCATTTATAGTGCGTGATTTGAGGAAAAATCAGTCTTTACTAGTTTCTATGGAATAGAGGTGTGCATAGTGGTTAGGAAAATCCATATTGACTATGACTTTGGAAAAAATAACTTTTTATAGGAGTTTTACTTTGGATTTTATGGAAAAGGGAAAATGATACAGAAAATAATACCTTATGGATTTGGTCAATGATTGGAGGGTTAGTGTTGGGGTGGATTTTGAGAAATGGAAAAGTGGTTATAAAATATGTTTTTTAACCAATTGTGACTATGGTTTTGGGATTTTTTTAATAATGTTCAGATGAAATTTCATTGTAAATGGGACATGTCATTATATAACTGTTTAATAAATGGCGAAAATGTAATTATAGGATATGTTTATGAAATAGGAGATTCCTTTGTGAATTTAAAAAACCCAATAATCCAAGTTTAGCTCCATTTATGGCATACCAGTTCTATGGTACAGTGTTTGTGTTATGCATTAGAAAAATGTTTTATTAGAGACAATGGTGGTGTTATTTTTGGGTGCTAGAATGTAAAATAAGAAGAGATAACATTGGTAGAATAACATTATAAAGGTTTCTCACATTTATTTAATCTCATTAAAAATTTTATTCTTCATCATCATAGCATAAGTTATACAAATTTGGATTTCTCTTTAAAAAAATCAATTATCCACTTTTTTCATTTGATTCAATTGCATCTTATACCAATTTTTGTTTTTTATATATTCATACGAGGAGGTACTTCATCTAGGTGTTACTAAAGATGCATCACAAAAAATCCATAGTCTAATAAATCCTCAACATTTCAAAAATATTGAAAAATTTGAGTTTTAAAAAACACTCCTAGATTTTCACCTTGTGAACACTAAATTTATTATTGGGATTTAAGCATACCTTTTTTCCATTAGTAGAATTTTAGAGAGATAATGTATCAATATTTTCAAGTGTCTCTATTGTGGAAAACAAAACTAAACATGAATTTATTCTAAAAATTATTTTTTTCAAAACATTAAATTGCATAATAATCTTAATATCCCAATAATAAAAATGTTTAGTGTCTTTGGATACTATATACATTATATACTTATTTTCTAATGCATGCTAACATTTCCTCTTAATTTCATCATACTAGTTCTTCTTAAAAATAGCTTCCAATTTACACTCATACCCATACTATGGGAAATTTATATATAAGAAAGGTGTGAGATCAAACACTCAATCAGGGAAAATAAACATACTGATATATTAAATAGGGTGATATTATAAGAAAATAACAAAACATAATCATGAGATAAATATCATATTTTTAGAAAATTGAATTATGAAGTATACCCATATGGAAATATATGAGAAAAAATAATATAATATAATCAATAATATTATAAGTAATAATGACTTTGGAAACATGATACTTAAATAATGAGCCAGTGGGGCATAGAATAATCACATATCCAAGTTGTGTGGAACCAATATAAGAAAATAAAAATAATATTTTGGATTTGTAATAACCAACTATTTTCAATGTTGGATTATGAATCACATCATATTTCCCATTATTAATTAGGAAATGTAACATTATTCCATAGTAGTTATAGAATCACAGCCCACTTCCCATTTTGGATTGAGCATCACGACTTGTTTCAGTATTATGTCATGAGATTTAAAGCTTTATCCAATGAATTGGATACCTATATAAGTCCCTCGCATAACATAAATATTAAAATCAATATCTTATTATATTTAATTTTTTATCCAATTTATTTGAGTGTTATATAGGTACCTCTTATCAATTAACCATTAACCATACACATGAGTTCACTAAGGAAATATCTAATCATCACATCATTGAAACCCAGTAATAAAAACTGGGATTCATATTAAATTTAACATTTTATTATATAAATAATAAAATAAATAATATCAATAAATACCAAATTCCATTACCCAAAAGAGAAACTTTGTTAAATCATTTAGAGGGTGATATATAAAACAAAACATCATGTAAGATAGATCCATTTTGAGATAAAGAAAAAGTAGATTCTAAAACACAAAAGATAAAAACAAAATTTTTTTAAAAAAAGTATAAAGATTTTATTAAATTGATATATACGTATATTTCAATATAATAAACGAGAATATTAGAAGTAAGTGAAAACATGGACATGAATAAAAGAGTCAATTAATAAAAATCAATACATAAGAGGAATAAATATGATAATTTATTGGAAAAGAAAATCATTTATAGAAGGGTATTGGAATTAGGAAATTTTTCCCCGAAGATATAAAAGAGTAAATAATATGATAAATAAGATCACTAAATATGGGGAAACATTTAAGGTCAAAGTTCAAAAGAAATTTCATAAAATCAAAGAAAGATAATTGAGTAACCAATTTCCCTTACTGCTCATGGAATGTTTGAACCAAACAAATATGAGAGGTAGTTATAGAAATAAACCATAAAACAACCTGAACAATAATATTATTATCTAATATGAAATTAATATTTCATTTAACTGAAATTTCTAATGTAAACATGAGGTATAATTACATGTTTGTCTCAAGGGGTTGAAAATTGAGACGAGTAACCCTTATTCCATTAGAAACATTCAAATAAAACCCCCTAGATGGATATAATGTCAAATGAAACATTACATATAATGAAAATTAAAAGGATCATTATAAAAAAGTATAAAATGAGAACTATATACAGTATTCCAAATAAACAATGGTGTATAATAAGTAATATGCATCAAAGAGTAAAATCTGAAATAAGGAAACCTTAAACATTGGTATCATCTGAATAAAAGGTAATATAAATAAATAAAACTATATTAATATTTAGACCACATGAAGTAAATTAATATTTAAAAATAATTTTTTATGAAATAATCACACCATATAAAATTAATGATAGTGCTAAATAACAAAAATGTCTCATGGATTTGAAAGTGAGACAAAAAACACTTACCTTTACTCTTGATTTCCCCAAAAGTACATTAACCTCTTAAATAAAAAAATAAATATATAAATCATATATTTTTAAGCATTATTCATATAAATACCCTTTTATAAAAATAGTTTATAATTATTCTCTACATGTATATTATTTACTTCTTATCCATTCTAAATTTTAGGTGTGAGTAATCTTGATCATTTTAAACTAGTTTCATAATCCGATTTTTTTATTCAATATTATAAAAAAATTCATCACTCATAGGTTAGAACAAGCAATATAATTCTTTATTTATGATATTTTATAATATTATAATTTCATTATATTATAGTTTTTGTTATGGTTCTTTTATACAAAATGGTCAACAAGAATGTTTCGATGGATTTTATCAAATGAATCGTGGTAACATAATCAATGAGATTAATGTTTATATTATCAAATTTGAACCAAAAAATCATTATTCAGTTACTCATATCCAATATTATGTTTTTAATTGAATACTGTATATAAATTTATAACATTTTTCGTGTAGGTGGTTAAACCAACCTGATAAGAGTATGCTACAATCTATGTGTGAGTATGGATATGGAAGAGATAATTTTTTTATATATCATTATCACATAAGTATAATGAAATTATTTAAATATTTTTAATCAGATTAATCCTATTTATTAAGAGTTATAATAATAAGATAAATTAAAAAAGAGTTGTTCACTTATTAATAAATAGTTTTATCCTCTTGGTATGTTCATTTTAGGAAGTCAGTTTTATAATGATCACTTATGATAATTTCATATATAGAATTAATAATTTGTATTTTCAGAATATAAATCATTAAATAAATAACATATCTACTCAAAAAACCCATTTACATAACCATACTTGAACATTAGTGACAAAAAATGAAATGTTCCATTTATGGAGGTGGTAGTCTAGACATGAACATGAGAAACATTTTCATTTTTTGATTGAATGGGAGGGGAATACATAATGTTTATAAAATCAATATAATGATATTTAAGTATTATATTTATCCAAATTTCATTATATGCATATAGTTATATTTGGTTTGTAAGAGGTTGGAGAATAAAGTTAAATAAAGGAAGATAAAAGGTAAGTGATCCTTACATTGAGAATTTGGATCTTCTCTAGAAATATCCTTTAGAAATAAAGGACTTGAGGAAATTTATTAAGGCTAGAGGCTACTAAAAATGTATAATGGATTTAATAGAATTAAAGTATGAATATTTTCTTGATTATTTAGAACAAGAAGTTCAGATTTTAAAAGGGTTTATGTGAACTAATTTTATAGGATAAAAAGGGTGAAAATCTTTGGAAAATAATGTTAGATAATGGGTAAAAATGGAATTAAATGAGATTTTGGTGGGTTATGTTGGAAGATTTTGGTGATACATATAGGTATTAGTTTATAACTGAAAAATATATACTATATAAGTTTTATGTATCACATTGATTTAGTAAAAATTTATCCACATTATATTTCTCATTTTAACACAAATTAATCTTGATTATATAATAGTCATTGTTATTATTTTATAACTACAAATATAATATGACCCTTAGTACCAATTTTATATTTTATGATACCAAATTTTTAATCTATTTAATCTAATTCTGTTTTTTATATTTAGTATTTGTAACTAGTAAATTAAAACATATAATGTGTTGAAAAGCTATTTTTTTAAAACTTGTTTTGAATAATTAAATATTTTTAATCTTATTTAACAATGGTTACAAATTAAATGAGTATTAGTAAATTTTATATATTATTAAACATAATATTATAGTATTAATTTAAAATATATAAATTTAATTATAAATACACAATATTTAAAAAGTGGAATTTTTTAGAAAAAAACGTCTTACCATGGTAACTAATATTTACCATTTTAATTGTATACCTAAAACTAAAATTGATCCCATTACCAACATTGAAAATTATGATTGTAGTTATTAATATAACTTTATATGATTCAATTCCCACATTTGATAAAAATTAAATTTTAAAATAATAATTATAAAATGTATCAAAATATATTTTAAAGAAAAATATTAATTATGTTCTATAACATTAAATTCTGATTTGTAAACTAGAATAAATATTTTAACATTTATAATATAACTTAAAAATTAATATCTTGTCTATAAATAGGTTTAATAAATTTATATATCAATCTTAGAAACTAATAATTCCCTAAAAGGAAAATTATTTTTAAAAACAGTTTATTTCACTCTTCATCTAAAAATATATTTTTAGAAAATATTTCCAAAATTCATCTAAATTTAATATTTTCATGATAAATCTAAAGATAAATATAATTTTAAAATTTTCATATTCTGAAATTTATAAATTTTATTTTCAAAGATCCAATATAAATTTTTGAGAAAATCTTTTTTGTAGGAAAACTGATTTGGGTATAGTGATTACTCATTTTCCAATAAATTACTAATTAATCAAATGTTAAATTATTATTAATACAATAAACATATCTTATTATTATTCAATAATAATATACTTATTTCCTTGAAATAAAATTCAAATTTATAAGGAATAATTTTTTATGCCTAAATTTAATTGAGAAAAAATGACCTTTCGAAAAGTATATAAAATCATGATAAACCTATACATATAAATATTTTATTACATGTTGATATAATAATAATTTCAACTTATATAATCCATTACAATCTACATGAAACCCTTAATCATAAGATAAAATATAGTTTTAGTTTTGGGTGGTAGTTAATCTAGTATAAGTCTTATGGTAATCTCCACGGTCTTGAACTTCTATAGTATATACTTTTTCTAAAACTATAATTTCATGACTTCAGATTTGGCTTGTTCTAGAAGAACCCTTGTAAATAAACCTCCCTACTATTCTCAAAAAATTGGATTCATAATGAATACTTAAAATTTTGGTTTCTATTTATTTATATTTTATTGATTTCATTTATACATGCTAATTTAGTTTCTTTATTTTGACGGACTTATTCAATATCCAAAAGTGTATTAAGATTTTTTTACATATTAGATTGGTATAGTGTGTACAACTTACTATTTAATATATTATTTATTCAATTAAATATTAGGTCATTATATATGTAGATATTCAACCTCCTACAATTGACCTCGAACTATTTTCCATTATCTATTTGGATCTCTACTTCTATATGTGGCGATAGTTTGATCACTGTAAAGGGCCCTAACCAAAATGAAATTAAATTTAATAGAAAAAATTTCAAATTGTAGTTATAAAATACTACCTTATTGATTTATTACTTTTTTGGGAAACTCAAAAACACCCCTACAAGTGCACAGGGTGATGTATCACATTAAATAAGAGCTAATCTAGGTAAATTCCATAATGAATATTGGGATTAGTTTGATGTAATACACTCTAATAGAGGGATGAATTAGGCTGAATAACAATTAATACTTTTACTATTTCAATATTCCTCTTGGTTAATATAGATCTTGTTCCTTTTTTAGAGGACATCTTTCAATATATAATTGTTTCTCAACCATAATAAAAAAATTGATATGGAATGTCATGTAGGAACACAGATATAATTTTATATGGTTCATCAATAAGGGCATATCCAAGGAGCATACACCAAAAGTTTTTCAACATACTAAAAGACAAAACTATTCATTTTATGTGTTAAAAATGTTCAAGAAGGGTTCACTACTGATATAATGGATCTTTATCTTATTATATATTCATGCACAACATTAAGAAAAACTTTATATTATTTATAAACATGTGAGTATTTGTTCAATAGTTTATACACATGAAGTTTTTTCTCCGTTCAACATAGGTCACTGAGATACCATACATCTTCATCTATGGGTTGTTTCTCTTTTAGGATCCACTTTGTTGTTATATCCTTCTTCTTCTCTGAATGATATCAACACCTCTATGTGAGAGTAAGATCTTTAGTATTTGACAAATCATAGAAAAATATCTATCTTCTTTCAAATTAAGAAATGGGAATGGTGAGCCTCAATGAGAGCTATAGAGCTATAAACACCTCTATGTGAGAGTAAAATATTTAATTAATTTGGTGGTTTTGGTATGATATGAGTATTCGGTGTTTCAAATGATGGTCAAATAGAAATGGTGGACCTCGATGAGAGCTATAGTGCTATATTAAATAAGGGATTTGATTCAGAATAATGTAAGTGATCCTTATGTATATACCCTTTAGTATTATGAAATTGTGTATATTCATGTGGTATGTGAGGCCCTAATACTTTAAGTGGTGGGCCACAGTTAAATTTTTTATTTTGTTCAATAAAAATTAAATCCTGTGTTAGAATTTCTCAAAGGGTTAAGTGTCTCGATAAATCCTCACATACTTGTTGGACATCTCAGTGATGTACTTCTATGCATTCGGCATTTTTACTTGGTTTACTATCTTAATAATTGTTTTTGTGGATGGTTTTTCATTATTTTAATAATTAATGATCCTTGATAGGTATTTCTAGACACTATAGGATAATTCATGAATATTATACACTATTGGGAGATTCATAAGGGAATTAGAGGCTTTTGTACCCTTTTCTCCTGACTATGCTAAATTTGATTCACCCGAGCCACACACCAAGACTTAAAGGCTGGGAAAATTCAAGAATTTCATAATAGAGGAAACCCACTTGACCTCCGCCCGGTTAACCAAACCATGAGAATCCATAGAAAATACAGTGCGGAGTTGATATTTTGGGGGCCAGAGAGCTCTGCACGGGCACTGTAAGGTTATCCAAACCTTGTGGGGTGACTTTTTTTAGACAGAGGCTTTCACACTACCATTGCACAGTTACTCAAACTATGCAGACCAGCAATCAAATCATGTGAGACTTGAACATTTTGGGATAGAGACCACGGCATGACCTTTCACACAGCTTACCATATAGTGTGTCCAATAAATGAAAGTCGTTCACCTTTCTGATTGAAGACAGATCCATGTGCTCGGTTGGCGCACGACCTACCAAGTCATGCACCTAAACCGTGTGGACTGCTGCAACCTTTTCTTTTTCCTATTTCACATTCCACTGAATCCTTAACCTAGGGCTTTCCTTTCTACCTTCCTTGAGAAAAATGTAAAAATGTTCTTTTGGACTGGTTAGAACCTAGGGGGAAGCCTATAAGGGAGTAGGATCATTCTAGTTGTGGAGAGAAGTGGAAAACTGATTTTTGGGAGGACTTTTTGGACACTTGTTCTTGTAATTTTTGTATGTTTTGTTCTATTATATTTCTCATTGTAATGAATTCTTCAAACAAGTTCAGTAAGTCTTTTACCCTTTTCTCTATGAGTAGCTAAACCCCCTTTGTGTTGGCGATGTGGGTAAAATGTGGGTTCGTTTAATAATTGGGTTTTTCTATACTTGTGTTTCTCATTCTTCCTCGCATATTTCTCCCATCTTCTTTATCTAATTTCACTGGAAACCCCATATCAGACCAAGAATGGAGTTTCCAGGTATCCATGGTAGAATTATGGCAAGTTCACCCGTGATCATTGAGTGTACTTATTGTTTCTATAGGGAGGATCTTAATCTAATATCAGTGGAACTCAATTTCAAGACCAAGGATTTGATTTCTACCGACTTAGTCAGAACTCACCAGACCAAGGAGGTTTTGACACCAATGAAACCTATAAATGTAGGTTATTATAAAAAAAACATAGTAGAGAACTAGATTTTTAATTTCCCGTATGAATTCACAACCCCAACACTTCTTCATCATCATTTTTTAAAACCCATCTAGAACATTTTCTGTTTTTTACGTTAAATCCTTTGTGAACTGAAAAATTCCAAGTAATTATTTTTCTTTTGGGATCTATCACTATGAAACCAACCAATCATATTTAAATTCCTCATCTTCACTTAAGTAATTACAAATCAAGAGACATAAATGCTGAAACTACTCCCTGTGTATCGACCCCATACTTGCACACTATACAAGTTACAAGTTAGGGAAATCAATTTGGGTAGCTGAAAACAATATTTAGTCTTAAAAGACAACCAAATTATTGAAAAATTATAGGGGAAGATTTGATGGTGTTTTTTAATTGAATTATACTCACTAAGTGAAAACAAAAATTAAAAATTATAATTTTTTTTCTCAATATCATTTTTTTTTTCATTACTTTTCCCTTTTATGTTGGTTGTGTTGTCCGTGTTGTATGGGATCGTAGATATATGAGTGGTCAGGTCACTCATTCCCAGAGTGTCGATTCATCGGAGATACATCCTCTTGATCTTCAAATTGAAAGAATGTTATTCAGGTGACGTCATGCACTTATAGACGATCACAACATGAACGATCCAATGGGGAACCAAGAGGGAGAATCGGGGGATGTACAACGAGTCGGACAACCATTCATCATTGATGGAAACCCTCTACTAGGTATTTATGAAAATAAAAATCTGAATAAATTAGTATTTTTCTTGTAGTACATTCTGAGGAACCAACAGAGACTGTCGGCTCTATTTTTATGCTGGGGTTCAGGCCACCACAACAACGACAATGTATTCCTCCAGAGCAGCCTTCATATTTTCCTCAAAATTAGCTAGCGTTTTATTCCTCAGAGCGGCAACAGTTCATTACCCAGTCCTCTTAGGAATCAATGCCTCTATGTCATACTCTTATGGGTTATGGTTACTCTCCATTCCGGGAGTGGATAATGGTATAGTAAAACCACAGGTACAGGCCCAGTATTTTGAGATCAACCTGGTGATCATGTAATTAATTCAAAATATAGTTCATTTCAATGGATTTCCAAGTGAAGACCCAAGTTCTCACCTATAAAAATTTTTAGAGATATGTGACACATTTTCTGTATCATTATATTTCATTGGATTCTATCCATTTTCTATTGTTTCCCTTCTTCTTAAGGGATAAGGTAAAGGACTGGATCAAGGGGAGACCTCAAAATTCCATTCTTACCTAGGAGGCATTGGTCCAAGCTTTCTTATCCAAGTATTTCCATCTCTCGAAGATGGTCACCTTGAGGAATGAAATACGTAACATCTAGAGGCATGACTCGGAGTCATTGCATTATTCATGAGAGCATTTCAAGGAGATATTGCGCAAATTCCCACACCACATATTTCTGTTGTGGGTACAAGTTCAAACTTTATATGGATGTCTTACCACTAATAAAAATTATGTAGTGGATGCAGCTACTAGAGGTATGGATATGAAGAAGTACCCTGAAGCACTTTTTGAACTATTGGAGTATATGCCAGCAAATAGTTTTCAATGGCCTTCTGAGAGGGGAATTGAGAAGAGGGGAATGAAAAATATAGATGCCACCACCATTCTTGTGACTCAACATGATGTCATATCAAAGAATATTGATGCCCTAAATCTGAAACATTTATCTCAACTTCAAGCCGTCAATCAACCAACATGTAGTGATTATGGTGATAACCATGCCATGGGAGAGTTCCCAGGGGGAAAGTGTGGGACTGCCTACAAGTGAGTTAAATTATGTTGCACAAAAAAAAGGGCCCAACAACTACTCTCAGTACCAAAAGTAGGGGTGGAAATATAATCAAAATAGAAGTTGGGGGAAGAAACAACAGAATCCTCTGCCCTGACAAAAAAAACCACCCAGTTATGGTCAACAACAATTTTGGAATCCATATACAAGGAAACAACAAGGAAATCAATTTCAGCAAGGAGCATATAGCAGTAAAGGAATCAAAAACCACTTCCTTCTCAACCACTACGACAACCATCTCCTCAATAAGTATCCCTGTAACCTCAGATGGAACCTCCCTCAAGTATAGATGAAATGATTTCAAAGTTTATAATAACTACTGAAACAAGGTTTCAAAACTAGGAGGAATCCATTAGAAGCCTCAAAAACCATATTGGGAAGCTTTCCTGCCATCTCTCTCAGAGACATCCCAACACAATACTAGGCAATACTGAAAAAAAATCCATGAGAGGAGGCTAATGTTGTTATTTTATGAAGTGGGAAGGAGCTGGCCCTGAATGCGACTATGAGTCAAGGTGAGGCACCACCAAAGCAATCCACATTCTCCTCAGGTAGAAAAGTTGAAACTAAGGAACCTTCCCTAGAAAATGAGCTGGTAAAGGAATCATAAGTCCCACAGAGTAAGGGCATGGAGGTTTTTAAGCCGTATGAATCTCCATTCCATTTTCAATAGGGTTTAATCAACGAAAACTGGACCATAAATTTTCCATGTTCATGGAAGTCTTCCGGAAGTTGTACATAATTATTTTCATTTATAGAGGAATTAACCCAAATGTCCGCATATATGAAGTTTTTTTAAAGAAATACTTTCAATAAAAAGGATGATGGAGGACTTGGGAACCATTCCTATGACCAAGGAATGCTCAGTAGTAGTCCAACACACTCTTCCTCATAAGCTCCATGATTTGGGAAGCTTCATGATCCCATGCAGTATCAGAAATTTCATGTTTGGAAAGGCCCTATGTGATTTGGGGGTGAGTGTCAATCTGATTCCCTTAGCAGTATTCAAGAAGCTAGGGCTGATTGATCTCAAGAAGACCCAATTAGCATTGTAACTGGATGATCATTCTTTCAAATACCCTCTAGGACTGCTGTAAGACATGTTAGTAAAAGTGGGAAAATTAATTCTTTTGTTGTAATTCATCATCCTAAACATGGAAGAAGGCCAAGAGGCATCTTGGATTCTCAAAAGACCCTTTTGGAATACTGGGAAGGTTTTAATTGATGTACACCAAGGAGAGCTCATTTTATGAGTGGGTGATGAGAAAGTTTCATACAATGTCCTCAAGGATGTGAAATAGGTTTCACTTATAGAAAAATAGGATTGGTGTGCATTGAAAACAATGACCGATCAATTTTCCCTCGAGGGATATGGGATGCAATGTAGCTCATTCAACAATGACTCTGTCATTGAGTAGGACCAACTTGAAGAATAACCAGAGGTGCTAAACATTATTGTGGGCCAAGGAGACCATTACTGGCAGAGGGCATTGGTTCCAAATTTATTAGATCAGGTCAAGGTTTAGCCAATAGTACCTTCCATTCTCAATGCTTCCCACCTCAAGTTGAAACTTATAACTTCTTCTTTGAAATATGGCTATTTGGGAGAGGAAAATACATTGGTAGTGATCCTTAATGCCTTGTTCACAAAAGATTAAGAATAGGCTCTCTTTCAAGTCATCTGAAGAAGGAAACATTCCCTTGGATGGATGGTCGCTAACCTCAAAGGTATAAGCCCCACAATTTTCACTCATAAAGTACTTTTAGAGGAAGGGGGAAAAGCCTCTCAACAACCACAGTGATGGCTAAATCCCCCCATAAAATAGGTTGTCATGAAAGTGGTGATTAAACTAATATATGCTATAATTATTTACCCCATCTCTAATAGTTCATGGGTATGTCCTTTACAGGTGGTGCCTAAGAAGGGAGGTATCACGATGGTGACCAATGAGAAGAATGAGCTTATCTTGACCCGCACAGTCACAGGATGGAAAGTATCTATCGACTACAAGATTCTGAAAGATGGTATGAGGAAAGATCATTTCTCTATTCTATTTATGGATCAAATACTGGAAAGAATGGTGTGGAATGAATTTTATTGTTTCTTTGAAGGTTATTCAGGATATAACCAAATATCCATTTCCTGGATGATCAAGAAAATAGTTCATTTCCCTATTCTTATATATCCTTTTCATACCGTCGAATGTCATTTGGGATGTGAAATGATCCAACCATCTTTTGGAGGTTCATGTTATCAATATTACATGATATGGCGGAGTTGATTCTGTGGGTTTTCATGGAAGACTTCTCGGTATATGGGATATCATTCCCTACATACTTGATGAATTTGGATTTGGTCCTTGAACAATGTGAGCACACAAATCTGGTTCTCAATTGGGAGAAATTCCATTTCATGGTACAAAATGGAATCTTCTTAGGTCAAAGGATCTCTATGAAAGGAATTGAGATGGATCTAACCAAATTTGAAGTCATCTTGCAGCTTCCCATTACCACATCAGTCTAAGAAATTTGGTTCTCTTTTGGGAATGTGGGATTTTATTGTTGATTCGTCCATGATTTCTCAAAGATAGATCATCACTTAACCAATCTTTTGTCAAAGGGTGTAATTTTTGAGTTTGATGAAAAAAGTACTGCAACTTTTAAGATTCTAAAAGAAAGATAGGTCTCATATTCTGTGATGATTTCCCTAAATTGGGAGGAGTAGTTTGAGATGATTTTTGATGAAAGTGACTATGTAGTAGGGGAGGTGCTTGGACAATGGCTGGACCATATTTTTAGACCGATATATTATGCCAGTCGAGCATGGAATGAATCCCAACATAATTACACCACCATGGAGAAAGAAATGTTATATGTGTTTTTTGTGTTTGAAATATTATACTCCTACATAGTTCTTTACAAAGTTTAAGTTTATACTAACCATTCTACACTTAAGTATTTACTGAATGAGAAGGATGTAAAACTGCGACTCATCTGTTGGGTTCCCCTCCTCCAGGAGTTTGATTTGGATATCAAGGAAAAGAAAGGAAGTGAGAATGTGGTGGCTGATCATCAATCCAGACTACAACTACCCCATTTAGAGTGAGAAAAAAGACCGAGAGATTAAGGAGGATTTCTCAAATGAGCAGTTATTTCCCATTGAAGTACCAACATGGCCATGGTTTGTTGAAATTTTAAATTACTTGGTTACAGGAGACATCTATATGGAATTTTCATTTTAGTAGATGAACTGATTCTTATCAGAGGTAAATAGGTATTTTGGGGAAGACCCCATGCTCTTCTACTCATGTGGTGATGGGGTAATCCGCCATTGTGTACCCGATGAAGAGATTCAAATCATTCTAGAATTATGTCACTCTTTTCTGGAAATTGGACATCATGAGCTAAATTGAACAATCTAAAATATTTTACAATATGTATTTTTCTGGACATCGATGCACAAAGATTCTCATCATTTTTTTTCTCACTATAATCAGTGCTAGAGAACGGGAAACTTGGGTTGTCATGCCAAGATGCCGCAACACCCTATTATTGAGGTGGAAGTTTTCGATGTGTGGGGAATTTAATTTATGGGCCCCTTTACCCCATCCATTGGGAACATATATATTCTTTTATGTGTTGATTGTGTTTCCAATTAGGTGTAATATATGACAACAACTCATAAAATGGCCAAGGTCATCGCAACTTTTCTCAAGAAAAATATCTTCAACCGGTTTGGGACCCTGCGAGTGTTGACCAGTGACTGTGGCAAAAATTTTGACAATAATTTAATGAAAAAATTTATTTTGAAATATGGGGTGAAGTATTACTAGGGGACACCGTATCATCCCCAATCCAGTGGTCAGGTGGAGGGGTTTACTCATGAGTTGAAGCAGATATTGGAAAAAATAGTGGGAGCATCAACAAGGGATAGGTCCAAAAAGTTATATTATGAATTATGGGACTACCAAATAGCCTTCAAAACACCTTTGGGTATATCCCAGTTAAGGTTGATTTATGAGAACACCCATCACTTGCTAGTGGAGATGGAACACAAGGCATATTGGGCTATCAAGGCCATGAATTAGGATCTAAAAACTACAAAATAGAAGAGGAATTTTCAATTAACTGAGATTGACGAGATTAAGAGGAGGCCTATGAGAATGCAAATTTTTATAAGAAGAATATGAAGGCAGTCCATGACTGCATGATCTCCCAAAAATCCTTCTAGTCAGGCAATAAGGTATTACTCTTTAACTCTCATCAAATAATTTTCCAAGAAAGTCAAAATCTCAGTGGTCAGGACCCTATAAGGTGATCACAGTTTTCCACCATGGAGTAGTGGAAGAATCTGTCATAGATAGACAAATTTTTAAGGTCAACGGGCTATGCATAAAGCATTATTTCCGCATGCAAGACATGGTGGGAATAGTTTCCACCATTCATTTTGGGTAGCTCATGGCCCAGGTAAGTTGAGCTTGAGACTTTAATCATAGCACTAACCAGGAGGTAACCCAGAATTCTGGAAATTTTCTATTGAAATTAATTGTTTGTTTGAGTGTTATTATGACCACATATTAGTGTGATTTTCATTTCTTGTGTGATTTAGTGTAGAATACTCAAAACAAGACTATATATCTTATTTAATTTCTATAATGAAATCATAGCATTTATTATGGAAAATATCAAAATATCTTTTATAATTTAAGGGGGACTAAGGATTTCAATTTCAAAGGGGAGTTTTATGTCCAAAATAGGGAAACATTCAAATTTACAATGGAGAGAACCAACTGTATGGTCGGCGTGTGGTTTGGTAAACTGTGCACTGACCGTGTGCCTTGGACTCCCCATGATAGAAGGTGTCGCACATTTGGTGCACGGTTACCAAAACTGTGTGCCCCAGTCCATACAGTCACTTAAAACCCAGAAACATCTTAAACCTCGGACACCCCCCACCTCTTCCATTTTATGTGATTCCCCAAACCAAGTCATGTGACCTCGCCCAGCCCTCCCCTCCTCCTTTTTCTTACAGAATTGCTCCTCCTTCATCCAAATATTCAACAAAGGTAATATCTTCTTCTTTTCTATTCTTCCTCTCCTCTTCTTTCTCTTTTCTTTCTCTATTTTTCTCCCTAGGGTTCTTCCAAGCCCATTCTCCCCACTCTCTTTTTCATTTTCTTTTATTCTTCTATTTTTGTCCTCCCTTTCTTCTTTATTTTCTTTTGGTTTTCAATGATTCATAATAGCACAGATGCGAACCATTTTTTTCAAATCAAAAACCTCATTTTTGAAACTTAATTTTCAGATTTTGGGATTTTCCTTAGGTTCTGTCATGTTTTTCATTTTAGTAATTCAATTTTTTATCTCAACTCGTTGTGATTGTGTGGAATGTTGTTGTCTGGTGTGTGTTGTATGTGGGGGCCAAAAACCCAGACACCTAACTTTCAAAATTTCTTCATCCAAAAGATCCCATGGTTCCACTTCCTCCCATAGACTACATATCAAATTTAGTAAGAAAGAGGAACTTATGCAACACAAAAACCTATTGAATCATTAAATTTTTTCACTTTTCGGGCTCTCGTGCACCACTTTTTATCCACAATATACCAAAATTATGGGAAGTTTCCCAATTCTTAAATGATTACTATTATTTTTTTCTCCCTCCCCTTAAATTGATACATTTCCCACCCTTTTCTAACTTATTCCTTTCATAGAGGAACATTCTCAGTTTTAAGTGTGGGGGAGGGTGCCTACAATTGGCACCCCATTTTGGTTGACTTCTTTCCTAAGTACTTAGGATGACATGTTTTATAAGGCATTTATAAAGGGATTTTATAGATTCAATAGTCTTATATCAATTAGATAAAAATGATTTTTGGAAATTATATTTGAAAATGGATCATTTGTATGAATTGATGAACCTCGTTTTTGATGTGAATAAATGTTGTAATCCTTGAAAAGTAACATTTATCCATTCATTTAGGAAACATTTTATTTAAAAATTATTTTTTGTGATGGAGTAATTTTAATTAATAAACCCCTTAAAATGGAATTCAATTTTTGCATAAAGAGAGGTGAGGTTTGGCAATTTATGTTGCCGCACTAGTGGCTATTATGTGGTCTTAATTTAATAAACTCTTGACTTACTCTAAAATTTTCATAATGTATTTCCATAGGAAAATTGGGCCAAATTTTATGATAGTATCTCACCCCTCTAAAAAGATAAAAAAATTATATATGAAAAGGAATGCCCAAAAAATTTTGATGACCTTTCATCATGTTCCAAAAGATGAAACTCAATTAGGGTGTGTGACCTATAAAAGTGGTAGCCCACCCATTAGCGATGAAGAAACCTAGGATTAACTAATCTAAGTGTATAATGAGATGGAAATGGAGTTTGGAACATTATTTGAATGAAGAAGGGAAATTTTAGTTTTAGGAAAAATTGATTTATAAATGAATGGTTGGCTATTTTGGATTAGGTCTACTATATTTTCTAACTTCATAGACTTGGAGAGCCCTGAAGTCTAATTATTGTAGTTTTTAATGATATTAGATCAAAATTAATATTCATATGATTGATATAATTTTTGATGTTTCTACATATCTCTTTGGTAATTCCTTTGGAATAATTTTCTATGTCTTTGTTTGAGGAAAAACAACCAATAAAGTGTAGGGATTTTGATGTACTTTTATGCATAGGGCAATTCCACTTGGTTTATTATCCTAAAAATGGTTTTTGTGGATGGGTTTGCATGATTTTCATAAGTAATGTCCCTTTATAGGTCATTCTAGAAACCAAAGAATGAAGTAAGAAGACTATGCACTATTGGGAGATTCAGAAGCGTATTGGAGGCTTTTGGACCCTTTTCCCCAGACTATGTTGAATTGGAGTCACCCAAGCCAAGAACCAAGACTTAAAGGCCGAGATAATTTAGAAATTTCATGACAGAGGAAACTCACACATCCTCTGCACGGTTAACCAAACTGTACTACTCCCCATAAAAACCATACGGGTTTGATGTTTTTCAAGGAAGAGAGCTCTGCATGGGCTCTTAACTATTACAGAAACCGTGTGTCACTCCCTAAAATCGTGAGTGGTGACATTTTTTAAGATAGAGGCTTCTGAATGACCGCCGCATGGTTACTCAAACTGTGCGGCCCAATAATCTAATTGTGAGAGACTTGCACATTTTGGGATAGAGACCACTGCATAGCCTCTGCACAGCCTACCAAACTGTGTGGTCCATCTATAAAAGTCATGCGCCTTTTTTATTAAAGACAGATCCATGTGCACGGTTGGTGCCTGACCTACCAAATCGTGCTCCTAAATAGTGTGGACCACTATAGCCTTTTCCGTTTCCTTTTTCTCTTTCTACCAAATCCTTGACCCAAGGATTTCCTTTCTACCTGCTTTGAGACCAATGGAAAAAGGTGATTTTTGACTGAGGAGACCCTGGGGGGAATCTTGTAAGGGAGGAGGATCATTCTGGTTATAGAGAGAAGTGGAGAACTGATTTTTTGAAGGAGTTTTTGGACAATTGTTCTTGTAATTTTTGTATGTTTTGTTCTATTCTATTTTTCATAGTAATAAAATCTTCACGTAATTTCAGTAATTGTTTTATCCTTTTCTCCGTGAGTAGTTAAACCCCCTTTGTGTTGGGTTTGAAGTTAAAATGTGGGTTTGTTAAATAATCAGGTTTTCCTATACTTGTGTTTCTCGTTCTTTCTAACATAGTTATCCCAACTTCCTTGCCTAATTTCACTAGAAAACTCATATCAGACTAAAAATTGAGTTTCTTGGGATCCTAGGGAGATTTATGGAAAGTTCACCCATGATCATTGGGTGCACTTGTTGTTTCTATAGGGAAACTCTTAATCTAAAGTTTTTGGAACTCATTTTCCAGACCAAGGAGTTTATTTCTGCCGAATCAATCTGAACTCATTGGACCAAGGGGGTTCGGACGCCAATAAAACCCAAAAATGTTGGTTATTATGAAGAACACAACATAGTAGGGAATTGTATTTTTAATGTCCCAGATGATTTCACAGCAATAACACTTTTTCCTCACCATATATCAAAATCTAGCTTGAACATTTTTTGTTTTTATGTTTAATCCATTGTGAATTGAAAAAAGACCAAGTAATTAGTTTTCTTTTGGTATTTGTCACCATGAAACCAACTAATCATATTTAAATTCTGCATATTCACTTAAGAAATTACAAATAAAGAGATAGAAACACAAAAACTAATCCCAGTGGATCATCCCCGTACTTGAACACTATACTAGTTACATGTTAGGGAAATCAATTTGGGTAGCCAAAAACAATACCTCAGCTAAAACGACCACCACTCAGCCCATTATTTTTGAGAATATAAATTGAATCATATGCTTTGGGATATCAGAACCCTATATAGGGTGGGATTTAATTGAAATTAAATGAATAGGATGCGGTGGACCTAGTAGAAAGTGACCTAGTAACCTCTTGGTAGAGAGTAGTGGTGAGTTGGGATGCATGATCAAGGGATTGTCCATGATACATAAACTATAACCATTAGTCTCATTGAGATAACCATGGGGTTATTATTAGTTTCCCCAATAGTATGTGATCAATCGGGTTCTTACACCCTATAGAGACTGGAGGATGTGTCAGGTGTTTGATTCAACCTAATTATCTAGGGAAAAGGAATAGGTTAAGGCCATATCCCTGATGTGACTTTTCTGGGATTCCATGGAGGCCTCAATGAGACCTAAGGGGACCTAGTTGGTGTCTGTGTAACTTGTGACCCTAAAAAGATGATGGGAAGAGGAATGGGTAGAGATGGTGGTGGGTGTCACCTTTGAACCCATATTGATGATGTGTTCCCGAGGGGGTATGGATAAATGTGAAAGGTTTTGAAATTCATCCCACCCCAACCTTTTATTTAGGATTTCACATATTTATAATTTATGCAGCTATATATTTGTCGATGTTTAGCATCTGAACCATTATATGGGCCTAATGAGATATAATGATGATATTGTGGATTCCTATAGGTACTTCCAATGATCTAGATTTTGAGAATCATGGGATATAATTGGGATATGGCTCAAGATATTATTAAATCACCAATGCCCAGATTTTTTTCCTAGGATCTAGCTATTGGACAACATATGAATGTTCAAGATTTTGGTATTTTCCCATTGGTATATATAGGACACCATAGATGCCATGAGTCCCTTGGTTTTCTAGTATTTGTAGTATCTATCTATTCATTCATGGGGATTAATATCACTATTCTTATGATGATATACTTAGTTCACCACTAAGAACCATCTGGTTTGTCCTAACGATATCACACATACCTTATTTTCATACCTATTTTACCTAGGATCTAGACTATTGGCTTGGTGAAATGGATAATGGATTTGGATATGGGACTACCCTGGATGCCCAAGAATTAGTTTTGATCCATTTATTATATTGGGGTTTTGATATATTTCTATAACTCTTATTATTTGGTTACTGATCTATTCATTATGGGGTGTTTTTTTATTTGAGCTTGACCTTTTTGTATTCCTAGGGAAATTTATAGGATCTGATATATGAACCTAGTGGAGGCATGATATTGTGACATTATCAGAGACACCCTGGTGATTCACAAAGTAGGTATCATCAATTATGGTTGTAATCCTAAGGATCAAAATTGGTTACTATTACCAGGGTAGGACTTTCCCCCTAAATAGTGATGGAAGGTGAGGTCATCATGACCTACTCAAAGACACCATATCATTAAACCCAGTAGTTAGTATGGTGGTTATTTATTTTCCATAGTTTATTAATTTATTTCAGTTTATAATTCCACATGCACATACACTGCATATACTAGTAATGTACAGGACCCCATTACTGGTTCCCTACTTAGTAAGGTAATCACAACATACTCGGGTGGTTATGGAACTTGGGTAATCGAGAAGACCTTTCACTTATTACAAGCAATGTTTGATAATAGGCATGGTATGATGTTTATTATCAATCTGAGGCAACTCAATTGATATTGGAGACTTGGAAAGAGGATAGTCTTGGAGATTTTTTTGGGCCTCATTTATATTTAAATTAATATTTTATTATTTTTTATTGGTATCTGTGATTGGTTGAGTGGGAGATCATCTTTTTGGGATGGTAATTCTTCTACAATAAATATTTTTAGTGTTTTGTTTTTCTAGTTACCTACTCTATTTTGATTATTTTTTATGTATGATACATTGTTATTTTATCTTTTATTTTTCACTCAAATTGTAAGGCCCCTTGAAAAGTGGTACTTAAAAGTCTAAATGTTTCTAACCATGTCAATAAGGTGAACCTTCATTTTCCGTAGCTTAACAGATTATAATTCCATAGTTAAAGAGGTTTGTACTAGAGTAATGATCAGGATGGGTGGAATTCTAGTAATTTTCTCAAGGTGTCTGTCAGTGAGAACAAAACACATTGAATGAATATGTGTCTCCCTATGGGGAAATTCATTAGTCTGATGGCCCATTCAGTCACATGTGTGGGCCCTAGAGAGGTTACAACACGTGTCTGTTGAGAAACATTATTGTCTACTAGCCAAGATATTACATTGATACCTGTGGTATAACCACTCCATGGTATCTCCTTATTCCCCATACTTCAAATTGATAGCCTCTAGCATTCAAAGATCCATACATGTGGTCACATGGTAGTCCGATTTGGTTACTTTTCATAGTGATTAGGGAAAGGGTGTTATAGTATAGACTCACTGAAGGATCAAAATATGAATGTAGATGTTCAATTATAAGAGGGGGTGAATTGTAAGCTTAAAAAAATTCGTTTTTATCCTTAAAGAAAAACTATGTTTTTCTATGTTAAACAAGATAAATTCACAAGACCTCTATTAGTTTTACTAAACAAACATGGTAGGTTCTGGAAATGTGGTTCTAGAAATGAAACTTAAGGAAAGTTTACAAGGAAAATATTATACCTTAAATCATATAGAATCTTACTTATTAAAGAATATAAAAGTACAAGAAAGTATAAAAAGGTTATACTTTCCTCCTTTATCAAATGCATTGGAAATAAAAACTTGTAACAAAACAAGTAAAAAGTATGAACTATTTTAACCCAAAGAGTAGGGTATCCAAAAACCTTGGATAAAGGTCCAGTGATGTGAACTTTCAAGATAGTCTGGCTTACCCACAGCAGGGTAATCCCTTGATTAGAATATCAGAATCTATCTTTCTATCCTTGTAATCCCTAGAACATTAATGTAGTCAGCACCTATGTCTTCCTATCCTCAGAAGACCTTGATCTTTAAGGTAGTCGGCACCTCTGTATTCCTATACTCGGAAGCCCATGTTTTTACTCAGTAACAATAGGAGTCACATGAAGAAATCTGAATAAGATGTATAGTACGCACAAAGCATGGGAGTATCTATCTCTAGAAATCACTTCAATAGAATGCAATCTCTATATTGATCCACATGATGTGAGCTCATTCAAATGAGCTCTTATTTGTAGGAACTTCTCCAACTGCCGGCTCCCTCCTCCAATGGTCATAATTTTCCTTTAATTTTGAAGGGACCTATACATGTGTCACTCAAACAATGGTTAGTTATAAATATATTGTACAACATCGTTTCATAACAAACATATGAAAACATAAATTACTTAAACAAATATAATTTTCTATGTTTATGGAAAAAATAGAATTTGGAGTCTAAAAAAATAAACATTCAGAATCTATATGACATTGATATTTTGATTTTATTTTATCTATAATTCATAATATAAATTATACTAATTCTAGATTCTGAATTCCAATGGATTTGGAATCTAAATTTTGAAGAATTTTATGTCTAAATTATAAAGATATCAAAGTCATAATTCTGAGGAATTAAAAGTATGATTTCTAAGGAATTTGGTGTCTAAAATATGAGGAATTGGAAGTATGAATTCTAAAAAATTCAGAGTTTGAATTCTGAAGAATTCGGACTCTAAATTCTGAGAAATTTGGAGTCTGAATTCTAAGGAATTTGGAGTCTAAATTTTAGAGAATTCAGAGTATGAATTTCTAAAAATTTGGTGTCTAAATTTTAGAGAATTCAGAATCTGAATTTCTACGAATTTGGATTCTGAATTTAAGAGAATTTGGAGTCTAAAAATATAATACTATATATCCAAGTATTTATAGGATTATGAGATTATATATTTGAAACCAAATTTTGACTTACTAAAAAAAGATATGGATTTAGAGAGACTATAAAATGAAAAATGAAAACATAGGTAAGGATAAAAATTTCCTTAGAGGAGGGAAATTTTCCTCAAGAAAAAAATACTTATGGAAAATATATTTTTTCTTAAGAGAAGGTGTTTTTGATTTTCAAAACAAATAGAAATGGAAACATCATAAGGAAACCTTATTAACTCAATAATCTCCCCCTTTTTGGAAAGCAAAAACATCATTATGAAAAAGAATTTGAGGATGTAGAATTTTTCCTTATAAACATAAAAGAAAAACTTATCTCCCTTTACTTATGAATCATGATGAATACGAATAAATCCACCTTAGGTTTTTAAATACCTAAAGATAATATTTTTGAATTCTGTAATGATATTTTTATTTTTCATACATAAAGAAATATTCTTTCATAAAAATCACCCTTAGATAGACTCTCCCTTACATAGGAAATTATCTTCCTTGATTAGAGTTACTTTTATCATTCCTTTATCCCCCTTTGTGGTTTTCAAAAAGCAATTAAGGGAATGGAAAAAAAATATGGTACCTGAAATATTAGTACTATAAACCAAAACACATGATGAATAATGAAAATTATCATCATGATTGGAAAAATTTGTACAAGAAAGGTAATACAACAAAACATCGAAGTTAAGGGAAAAATCATCCTTTTTCCATTGTCATAAGCTTATTTAAAATGGTCTTCAACTTTTTAAGCTCCTTGTGATCTTCTTCAAAACGTTTTAGCAGTTGATCTTGATCTTCATTTCTCTTCTCAAAATCATTGATCTTTTCTTCCTGAGCCTTAAGAATTTCTTCTTAAGTCTTCAAGAGTTCTTCTTGATTACTGAGCTTTTCATCAAACCCAATTCTGAGATCTCTTCCCCTCTTCAGATTCCAAGAAACTAAATTATGTTTCCCATTAAGCTCATTGTCTGCTTTCTTCCGATATATTTTTTCAAGATTAAGTTTCTCATTGAAACTTGTAGTAAGGTCTTTGATATTGATATCTTCGGTATCAAAATCATCCTTCACAATATCTTGAAAGTCATCAAATATTCTCATCTCTTCAACTATCATCTTTGACCACTTGGTGATTTCCATACATGACTTTATATAATCATCACATTCAATAATAATGGTTTTGAAATATGACTCAAGCTTAACAAAAATATCCATGAGAAAATTTACAGAAACTATTTTCTAATTGAAATAAGGTTGAAGCAACTAGTATCTTGAATCATTTCTAGGAAATAGATGAATGGTGTTTACTAACTTTTTCAAAGACTAAACCATAAAATACTCACCCATGGAAGATGATTCGGAATGAGATTCACTTATTGGAGAAGATTATTTTTTCTATCTCAACAGCCTTTCTTTTATATGATCCTCTAGCATCCTTAGCTACCACATATTTATGAGGTGCATCGATTATCACCTATTTTCCATTATCATCTCTAGAATTGGCCTCCATGGATTTTGGGGATTGATTCTCACTATCTAATACTTGAATAATTTCTTCCTCATAAACCTTTTCATTCTCAGCATCTACCACAAGATCATCTAGTTTAATGAATTCATGGTTGATGCTCTCATCATTAGAAGGTTTGTTAACTTCTTCTTGATCCTCATACTCTTTTCCTTGAGAAAGAATTTTTATTGATTTAGCATGAGAATTTTGGATTTAAAATTTCTCAGAAGAAATCTCTTTCTCATTATATTCTTCAACTTGCCTTATCATATCATTTGTATCATCACTTCCGTTCTCTTCTTCTACTTCAACTTCCTCTTCTTACATAACCTCTTCCTCTTGATCAGGTTCTGAAATGACCATTTTCATTCCCAAGTCACTGGATGTGATTCTTGAAAAAATTATTATGGTACTTGGATCTACTCAGAATCTTTCTCAGCAGACTGGAGAAGAGATTGAACAATCTTATCTTCAGACATTTTCTTCTTTTGCTTCTTCTCTTTTTCTTTCTTATAAACGTCCTCAGTAGCATTAATTATTAATTCTTTTTCCTTAGCAGGATCCAATAGAAAGCTAGGATCTTCATCCTTATTGTTCTTATTATCTTCTCTCCATATAGAAACAAATTCATCTGGACATGTATTTTTCTTAGTAGATTTTGGGGGTAAAGATTTGGTTTCCTGAATTGCATGTTTTTTTCCTTGGCTTCCGGTTCTTTCACCTTTATCTTCTTGGTACCCTTCTTGGAAGTCTCAACCACATCTGGTTTCTTGGATAAGGCTTCAATCTTGCTTTCAAACAAGTCATAAAATTCTCTAGATTTGTCATTGAAACCGGCCTTTATCCTCTTTAGAGTATCATTACTGAGCAGTATGACTTTGAATGATCTGTGATTTGAACTACAAAATATTTTGAATGATTCCAGGCATAAAACAATGACTTTGGATCAGATTTCAGGATACATAATTATTTGCAATTTTAGGGTTCCATTTCTGATATTTTCAATCATCAGCAAGATATACTCCACTAAGATTATCTTTCTCAGGTTGAGCTGAAAATCCAAAACATAGATTTCACTTTTCTTTAAAGAGTCCTTGTCTCCTTTTCTCGGAATAATAAATCCCTAAACCCATAAAGCATTCATTTAGAAGTTAGTCGAGAGATTTTTGATCTTTAGAGTTTTCACTCCATTGAGTTTGAGGCACTCTATATCTTTTTCTTTATCAAAACATCATGACTGATCACGTAGTTTATGGGTACAAAAAATGAATTCTCCTTCGTATGGTATTCCAATTATACTGTATGCCTTTCTATAGGAAAGAGAATAAGTTTTTCCATTAATTTTGAATGAGAATATATCTATCCCACCTTCATTAAAAAACTTACAAATTCATATAACTCAAAAATCAACTCTTGATAAACTGGATGTTATCCTTTCAATTTTCCTACGCACAGGCTTTCCCACCCATTTAACTTGACATAATTTCTAATGAGAGAATCATACTTTATAAAGATCTTCAGATCAATTAACCATTCACTATATATTTTCCATTCATAAATTACCTTGGTTGATGAAATTTTATTCTATGGGGAACCTTCCAATGTCATTAGGAGTTGAGAAGATAAAAAAAGAATAGTGCTTAAGTAAAGAGTCCTTGCTTCGGCACGTTAGGGATTGAAAAACAATGTGGTAAAATGATTAGGGGATATTTACATAGACATTGAGGTAACGGTTCATATACCATGATTGATCCAAGAATTAAAACTCACTTGATATGATCTGACGGTTGAGATGAATGCTGAATAAGGATTTTGGAAGATTCTGGTCTTTTGAGGTTTTTAAGATAAAACTTCAGATTTAAGGAATGTGAATCTGAATAATTATCTTCAAATAAAAGGAAAATAACAACAAGTAAAATATTATTACTAAAATTTAAGTAAGAAAACACACCATTCGGATTGCTAGGAAAATTATCTGTAATAAGGAAAATTATTCTTGATTAATTTTAGAGTAGAGAAAATATATTAAAAAATAAAAATTTTGATATTGAGAAATTTTAGATTATGAAAATTTTTATTAAGAAAAATTTATAAGTATGGAAAAATTTTGACTACAAAAAATTTAATGTTGAAAAATTTTAACTACAAAAAATTTAACTATGAAAAATTTAACTACGAAAAATTTTAACAATAAAAAATTTAACTATAAAGAATTTAACTACAAAAAATTTTAACTCCGAAAAATTTTAACTATGAAAAATTTAAACTTCAACAAATTTAAACAATGAAATATTTTAACTACGAAAAATTTAACTGCAAAAAATTTTAACTACCAAACAAATGTACTAACCTTTTGAAAAGGATTTTCTTAATGTAAGGATATAGTTTTCAATAAAAAGTTAATGTGGAATATTACCTTATGGTTATCATTCCTAACATTTGTTTAATATACTCAAATCTATCAGATGGAAAATATTTTTGGGAAAGTATCACCAAATTGTTCTTTCATTCCAATAAATTAAAGAATGATATCTCATTTTTCAGTGTGATCCCCAAGAAAGTGATGCCTAATATAAATGTGTTTTTCATGAGAGTGATGTGCAGAGTTTTTTATTTTGGAAATGACACTAGTGTTATCACAAAATATCTATGTTTTGGTAAACCTCATTCCATGGTCTATGAGTGCGTGTTGCATCCACAACACTTGAGCACAACAACTTCTAGCATCAACATATTCAGCTTTAGAAGTGTAAATTGCTACTGAGTGTTTCTTTTTTCATGACCAAGAAACTAATGAATCTATTGGGAAATGACATGTTCTAGATGTAATTTTCATATCCTTTGTACACCCACAAAATTTAGCATCTGAAAAACGTCTTAAAAAAACATTTTTAGAAGTATAAAATAGTCCTAAATTCAGGGTTCTCTTTAAATAGAAAAAAAACACTTTTTACTACTTTTAAATGAGATTCATCAGGATTGGATTAATATCATGCACATAATCATACTTAAAATATTAAATCTAGATGACTACATGTCAAGTATAGTAAACTTCTATCATACCTATAAATGATGTTTGATCTAATGGTTTTATAAGGACGCAACATTATTACATAAATAATCTTGAATTTAGTCAAGAAAACACTTCCTTTTACATTGAGGATATTTTCAAGTTTAGAGCTTTAGAGAATTAGGACATAATACATTCATAACATTACACACTGTTACATAGTGGATACCATAAAAACAGTTTCCATTTTTCTCAGAACATAAAATATTAAAACATAAAACAAGACTCCTTGACAATTCATCAACATTTAACATGTCTTCCTTCCTTGTATTACACATCCATTAACCTGTGAAAAATCATTTAAAAACATGGGATGCGCACAAAAGCTCAATAAGGTATGAAATAGAAGGAAAAGTCACATTAGTCCATGAATACCCATAACGTATGAAAACATTTTCAAAAGACATGATTTCCACCCATAAATACTTAATTCGTGTAACATGAGCTTACAAAAGATCGAAACAAACATAAATATAATAATAGAGGTATATTGGGGAATTACTTACATAATCTTGTAACCATCATGGCTACCTTAAAATTAGTAACCCCCGCGGCTACCATACATTGTGTAACCATCGTAGTTACACATGGAGTAACCATACGGCCGACCTCCAACATACTCATACCCAATGCATTGGAGAGAAATATAGGTCCCACCCTTCATCATAAAAAATTCCGAATAACCCAAACATAATCATACAACATAAATAATATCATAAAAACATTACTTTTGAAATTTAGTAAAACCGAATTTAAAGAGGATTGTAAAGAAAATCCCCTTATAAATATCATACAATTGAAGAGGTACTTAATAGAGTGGATGGAGTATGTATTTATACTATAAATAAACATAATATAACATAATATAAATATAACCCATCACACAAAAAATTTTAATAGCACATAAATAATGAAGTAGAAGGTTAACCCAAAGAATGGAAATCGGGTTAAGAATTCCCTTACCTTAAGCTTGTCTTAATTCAAAATTGTTTAAAACTCCTGTATAATGGTTAAAAGAGTGTTATTAGTATTTTAAAGAAACATTTTCATGTTTATAAAATCTTATATGGTCATTTCATAACCTCATTTCACCCCTTAGTTGTTAGTATTTTGTTCCTTGCATTATTTTGGGTGAGTTCTTTTGTGATTTTCTGAATCGGTTCATGATGAATCGTTCTTGTTGATTGGAAGTGAAACACCAGAATTGGAATGGAGTTATATTTAAATATTTCCAATACCATAATTTATACCATTTATACCATTTATTCTTTATATTATAATGACTTATAAGTTAAAACATTAATGAAGTTCATTTAGATCATTTTAGTGGTTCTTTGATAATAACAACGTCATTTTATCTTTTAAATTAGAACCATGAGTACAAAAGAATTCCAGAACCATATATGAGTCATAAAACATATATTATAACCTGGTTCAACCATATAAATGGTTTCATGACCAGACTTGAAATAATTAATGGAAATTGAAAATACATCGTCCATAATGTCGGTAATTCGACACAAATGGATAATGTTTTTTGATTCTTTAAATAAGTGGAAGAGGAGAAGAATACTGATGATAAATTTTCCATAATCATGAGAAAATAATGAATATACATGATTATGGAAATTTCATGCCTCTTAGATAAGAGGGAGTGAGGAAAGAAGAAAAATGAATCCTGAAATAAATGAAAATCTTGAGAAATTTCTCACGAAAATTTGGCAGCATAACGGCGTCTCTTAAAATATCATAAAAACAAGATTGATGAGTGGAATGTAATATCTCATCATTCATAAGAAATATGGATAGTAAGGGGGGATATTTAATGAAATATCCCAACAAAAGACAAAGTGAAATGGAAGAGAATAATATAAAATGAATGAAAAGAAAGAAAATAAAAGAGGATGTTTACCTCTTGATCTCTTCTCCTTGAGATCCTCCTTAAGGGAATTTATTTTGGTCTTTTGGTGGGACCAGCAGCCCTAGGACGTGGGGAAAAAGATTGGGGATGGAATTTGGCAGAAATTAGACAATTCTCAAGGTTTGAGAGGTGTGGGATGAAGAGGGGAGTGAGGGTGGTATTTATAGTGGAGGAGGGGAGGTATTTTAGATTATTTTAATCATTATTATATTTTTTTTATCAAGACTTTTAATAATCTCAAATAAAGTGGCCCTAAATAGTGATAATATCATGTTAGTTCGAAGCAAGTGTCCTTGCATCACTTATGATGTCATAAATAGTGCATTTTTAGTGATAAATTGATTATACAGTATTTTATCGTATTTCACTATTCATCAAAAATTCAAGAGTTTCAGAAAAATACCAAAAATTTACCCCAACCATTTTTCGATGTGTAGAATTAAAAAATGAACTCAATTTTTCAAAAATAATTTTCTAAATATGATAAATTTAATTTCTAAATCAGGTCACAGTTAATTCGAAAAATAACAATATTGAAGTGCAATTATTTTTATGTGACATTGGAAAATTAATAAAGTTCCCATTATCTTATTGCATTTGGAAAATAAAATATTATTATTATTTATTATTCATGAGGTCATATTACTATTCATATTACTATTCATAAGGGTATGTTACTATTCACCAAAAAACAAGTTTGTTTCATCAGACTCTAAATAACATATTGAACACAATTGTAGATGACTGTTTCTTGAAATTCAGAATATATAAGTAGAAAAGTTATGTTTTAAAGGATAATTTAAAATATATTTTAAAAAAAAAGTTCCATGCATTTCTATTTATCTTAGAAAAACTTGGGGTGTTACATTATCCCCACCTTCTTGAAATTGTGTCCTCACAATTTTATTTACTTTTTAAACAACTAAGGGTATTTTTTCCTCATAGCATTTTCAGAATCCCATGTTGCTTCCTCAACCATGTGGTTTCTCCACAAAACCTTTACCTGGTGGATTACCTTGTGCTGCAATACCTGTTCCCTTTGATCAAGAATCTGAATTGGTTTCTCTTCATAAGAAAGGTTCTCTTCTAGCTGAACTACTTTTGGGTTCAAGACATGTGATGAATCTGGCACATACTTTCTCAACATCGAAACATGAAAAAAAAATTTGTGCCTGAAACAAGCTCAAAGGAAAAGCTACGAGGCATGCAACTATTCCAACTTTCTCCAAGATTTCAAATGGACTGATGAACCGTGGACTTAGCTTTCCTTTTTTACCAAAATGCATAACACTTTTCCAAGGAGAGACTTTATGGAAAACATGGTCACCTACCTCGAAAGAAAAGTCTTTCCTTCTATTATCTGCATTACATTTCTGCCTGCTCTGAGCTGTCCTCATGTGTTGCTGGATCATCCTCACTTTATCATCCACTTCTTCAACTAATTTTGGCCCCATCAACTTTCTTTCACCGACCTCATCCCAAAACGCAGGAGTCCGACACCGCTTCCCATACAAGGCCTCAAAAGGTTCCATCTGAATACTGGAATGAAAAATATTATTATAAGAAAACTCAACTAAAGAAAGATGATGATCCCAACTTCCTTGATATTCCATTGAACAAGCTCTAAGAATATCCTCCAAAGTCTAAATCATTCGTTATGACTGCCCATCTGATTGAGGGTGAAAAGCTGTACTGAAATTCAACTATGTGCCCAACGACTTCTGAAGTCCCTTCCAAAAGTTAGAAGTGAACCTGGGATCTCAGTAATACACAATAGAAAGAGGAACTCCATGTAACCTAACAATCTCCTTGAGGTAAAATCGAGAAAGCTAATCCAATGTAATTGTATCTCGAATTGAAATAAAATGTGCATACTTTGTTAGCCGATCAACAATAACCCAAATAGCATTGTTACCTCGAGAATTCTTTGGTTGTCCCGCCACAAAATCCATGGATGTATCTCCCATTTCCACTCTGGCACTGGCGAAGGCTGAAGCATCCCCTTCGGAAACTGCCACACTGCTTTAACCTGCTGACATGTCAAACATTTCATTATAAAATCCGCAATATCTTTTTTCTTCCCATTCCACCAATAATACCCTCAAAGGTCTCTGTACATCTTAGTACTTCCAGGATGAACAGAAAATGGAGAACTATGAGCTTCAAACAACAATTCTTTCTTCAGGTGGGAATCACAAGGCACACACAACCTTTTTCCAAATCTTAAAACACAATCTTTATCAAGAGTAAATTCTAGCAATTTACCCATTTTAACCAATTCTATCTTTTTTTGTAGCTCACGGTCTTCCCTCTGCGCTTTCATAATTCTTTTTGACAATGAAGACTGCATTGAAACCTAAAACAAAATTGATATATTCCCTACACCAACAATTTCTAATCCAAAATTAATCAAATCATTAATCAAGGGATCATGTTCTAAATGTAGCATGGTTAATGATGCATGATTTTTCCGACTTAAGGCATCTGCTACTTATTTTTCTTTTCCAGGACGGTAATTGATCATTCAGTCATAATCCTTTATTAGTTCTAGCCATCTTCTCTGCCTAATGTTTAATTCTTTCTGAGTGAATATGTCATGACCCAACCCTACCCGGGCTCGAGCCGCAACTACCCCAAGCCCGCCTCCATAGGCCAGGGGCTGGTGACCAGCACCGAAGGCACAATAACTCGGTGAGGACTTTGCCTAAGTACCTGTACACACACACGCAGAAAACTCAATGCAATATTGAAGAGTAAAAGTAAAGACAAGCAAAGTAAAAGGAAACTGTTATATATAAACCACAGTGTGCATCGACCTCTAACAGTACAAAGTACAGTGATGAAAAGGAAAAAGGGGAAAAACATGCGTCCAACTAGAAAAGGTGCCACAGCCCGGCAATAGGTAAACAAAAAGGAAACAGTTGACGTGTCTCCCATGTGGAACCCGACCACGACCACCGCACGCGGTCCAAGCTCCCAAGATCCTACGCTCCACCGAAGTCACGCTCCACCTGTCCGTCGTCTGCAAGGGCACACCAAGTGCGGGAAAAGACCAAGAAGGGGTGAGTATAAAAATACTCAGTAGGATACCCCGAAGGCTCGAGGGAGCAACAAAGGAGGTACCGAAGGGTGATCATTAGAGCGAACAGGAAAATGTAAAGGAGCACAACAGAGAGGGCAGTAAGGAGTACTGTAAAGAGTCTAGCTCAACCCAACAAGAGGAAAGAAGGTAGACTCGTCCAGGCACAAGGAGCTGGAAACGGTGAGAAGATGAACTTCCCGTCGAGTCTTCGCTACCTATAGTAGGATAGTAGACTCATCCAACCACGAGAAGCTAGACACGGAAATCACGTGGCATACCCCGCGCGTCTTCACCTCTCCTGGAGGGAGAGTAACCAAGCCCAAGAAGTGGGTACTCGAACAAGGTATATACAAGTCTATATGCTCAACAAGAAGCCCAAACAACGTCGTAAGGGGATCTCCATCCCGTAGCTCAGCCCAAGAAAAAGTAGCCAACAGTCCTAGAAGAAACACCATCGATGCCTAGCATCCCGCACGTCTTCCCCGAACCGCAAGCCAAGGGGCTCAATCACCACACCTCAACACTATCCGATTTGGGCGGCACTGACTCGTCCACCCGGTTTTAGGTCGCATCACAAGGACGTGTCTCAGTGGGGGAAATCGCTCCTCGTACTTGAGAGTTCTGGGGGAACGTCAACCACAACTCGTCACTGCCCCGCAGTCGAGAAATCTACTCAAAGTCGACAGGCGACCCCCTGCCCAGCCTCGCTGAAGGATCCCTAGAAGTCAACGGGTTCCCAATATAGGGAGACCCGGAAAGTTGACGGGTGCCTCACTGCCCAGTCCCGTAATAGGGTAATCCACTGGAGGGCGACCCGGCTAAAGTCGGCGACGGGACTACTGCCCAGCCCAGCTGGAGGTAACCCGACATCGGGGACCACTGGCCAGCCCAGCTGGAGGTAAGACCGGCATCGGGGACCACTGCTCAGCCTAGCTGGAGGTAGCCCAGCATCAGGGACCACTTCCCAGCCCTGCTGGAGGTAAGCCCGGCATCGGGGACGACTGCCCAGCCCAGCTGGAGGTAAGCCTGGCACTGCTCTGGCCATCCCTGCTGGATGGTACTACTCGGTGAACACCGCTGTACTGGCCATCCCTGCTGGATGGTAACCCACTGACGAGCCCTACTCGAAATAACCTCAACCCTGCTGGAACAACCTCAGCCTTTCTGGAACAACCTCAGCCCTGCTAGAACAACCTCTTGGGTAGAGGATCAGTGCCCGCGTAAAGTGTTGGTAACACCGAAACCACAAGCTCTACCAGGGAACACGGAACAACGGGAGAAAATCCTCAGGCCTCAAAAGCCGATCTCGCTCCAATCCACTGAGTCACTGTTGAAGCAGACATAGTCAACTCATCCCAGAAATTGGGGAAAGCACCCACGTTGCACGAACACCCATAGTCGCAGACGGTGTCGCAGTCCGGTGAAAGGGCACAGTACCGAAACCCCTCACAGCCGGAGAAGTAGAGGAACCAAACCTTCTCTTCCGGCCAAACCATTGAGAAAAAGGCTAGGGGGAGACCGCTCAACCCTACTGGTCAGACAAAAGAGCACCAGGCTCGGGGAAACTCCGCCCTGCAGGTCAAACAGACGAGCACAAAGCCAGGGGAAAACTCCACTCTGCTGGTCAAACAAACGAGCGCAGAGGGACCCTCTACGTCACGAGAGGTCAAAGTACGTAAAGCAGATCATGGCACGCACGTGGGGACCACACGACGTGTGGCCCCAAGTCAACCCCAATTGATCGCACAAACATCCTCAGGTACAAACATCCACACGTACCTCTAAGCGCTCCCGTATACTCCCGGAGTATACCTCATTCCAGCCCAAAGGCTATCGTGCACACGGCACCCAACATCAATGCAAAGGCGTGACGTAACAACTCCACCTCAAAGGCCCAGGCACGGCCGACCACAACTCGTGGACCCATTTTATCACTCTCACAAGAGTCCGTGATCACACGCCAAGGGTCTGCTCCAAACAAAGTAGGGCGAACCACCACTAGAGCACCTTCCATGCTCCACATTTAACAAGATCGTTCAAGAGTCTCCACACAACCAACCGGATCGCACCGTTGTAATCCTCGCGGAAAAACACGCGAGATTGACTACTTACTCACCTCCAACGGATATCTGACGGAAAATTCACCAACACCGCCTCACGCCCGAACGGTGTCCTGTGATCCCGAGCCTTGTCCCCGAAAACAGCCAGGCGCATCGCACCATTGCGATCCACTCAGGAAAACACGTCAAAAGCACTACTCACTTGAGTGCAACGGATATCCGGAGAAAAAGGGTGCATCCCGGCACACCGCACCTGAGAGGTGCCACGTGGGACCCGCATCTCGGTCTCGAAACTCAACGAACGGATCATACCATTGCGATCCTCCCGAAAAAGTACACGAAATGGACTACTCACATGTCCAAAACGGTCGCCTGGGGATAAAGGTGGAAATCACTGTCAACTCCCGAAACGGACCTCGCGGGGCCCACACCATCATGCTGAATTACAGCGAGCAGACTGTGCCAACACGTTGCCCTCGGAAAAACACCCAACATCGACTGCTCGCACGCCCCGAACGGACGTCCGAGGAAAAAGTTGTGAAACGCTGCATGCAGCTCAAAAGACGGGCCGTGGGGCCCGCACCACAACTTCGGCCTCAACACCCATAACCACCCTGGAAACCTCCGCCTCAGTGATAGGGTCACAACGCCGCTGACGGCGCTCAAAACGGACGTCGGATGCGTCCGTGCTGCCCAAAACAAGGATCTCGGGAAAAACGCTCGTCCACTTAAAGACACGTCGCGCCTCCGAGGCCTATCGTTTCGGTAATTAAAAATTTCTAAAACCATCTCAAAATACTCGTCTTAACTCAAGGAACGTTTCGCCGCTGACGGCACGCGAATCCGACACCCGAGATGCCTTTTAGAGGCATTTAAAAAAAAGAAACGATCTTTAGTGGGACGGGCCGGTTCGGCCGGCCCACTATCCTGAACCGGCCCGCGGACGCGGGCCGGTCTCCCACGCCCGGACCGGCTGCGAGCCGGTCTAACTCGATTTTCTCCCACAATGACCTACCGCGCGTGGGTCTTCTCTGCCGCGGGGTCCCGAGGACCCCGCCCCCCATCGTCGCCACGTCAACCCGGCCATGAGGGCTGGCCGCGCTCGTCGCCCGCGTGCCGCATCTCACCGGCGCCCGCTGGAGACCCCCGGCCTCATCCGGACGCCGCCCCTCTCACCCTGGCCAGCCGTCGCGGCACCCGCCTAAGGCCGCCCGCTCGCCGCGACACCCTGCTGAAGCCGCCTGCGCGCCACCGCCTGCCACTGCCCTCAAAACCGGCCGGAAAAGAAACCAAAACCCACAACTTTTTCCGGACGCCCCCGGCCTCCCCCGAACTCCGATTTACAAACCGAAAAGGGCGATGGAAAGATCAAAATGTATACAACACGATTATGGGATTTTTTTAAAGATACAACAATGATTTTATGCATTTAATCGAACTCAATGGGAGTTTCGGAAATGAAACGCAACAAAAGGAAAACCTCCTACCTCGCGGGGCTTCGCCCGAAGCTTCGCGATGATCCGCCGGCCACCACGCCTCGCCGAAGCTGTCTTGCCGGAGTGGAGAAGGAGGGGGAGAGCTCCTCCTTGCTGTTGTCCAAGTGAGGGAGAGGAAGAGGGTGTGGGTGACTTAAGCGTTTAAATAGAAAACGCTTAACCACCCGCCCGTCGGCCCGAACCCGAACTCCCGACGGGGTCGAGGTTCAGCCTCCCCTAGGGTAAACAACACCTCCCGAGCACAATGGCAGTCTCAGAATTTTAATCCGAGATCCCATTCAAAAGTTATTAAACTTGGCACCCAAGGCCTCAAAATTATGAAAATGCCCCTGAGGCCATTTTTCACAAACGGTCCACGCCCGCGAAACTTACACCCCCCCCCCTAGGGTAAATGGCACGCTCCAAACTCAACGGTGCCCTCGGTTTTCCAATCCGAGCAACCATTTAAGAGATACCTGCATTTCTCCACTAAACGAATAATTTAATTTATTTAATCCGTTTAACGTTCCAGAAGCGGGCGAGGGGTCCAAACATCTCGTGCTGACAAGTTTTATGTCAATCCTAGGGTAAAAACCCCATTCCAGACCCATCCGTACACTCAGATCTCTAATCCGGAACTCCGTTTAGGAGTTATCTCATTTATTTTGCGTTTCCAGTGTGAACGCATAGAAAATTTAATTCCGCCCACTCCGGAGCTTGGAATCGCACGCCGTCTGAAGGCGCTGCTCTGGAATATCACCAAGAATATTCCAAAGTCTTTCACATAAAAAACCAGGTTCTTACATCATTCCCTCCTTAAAAATTTCATCCCCGAAAAGCAAAACTAGGGAGCAACACAGGGTACTAAGCCCACACCAGGCTTTCCCATACTTAGAAGAACCCACGCATAGCTCTGCATCACCGCACACAGACCAAAGGATTGATCTGTTCACGCTAGGTCGGCCCTTTCCGATGTCGTGCACCCACTCCAGAATTTGGGGTTAGGGCAAGGAGGTAGGAAACCTCGCCATCCCTTTGCACGGTCTCAAACGGCCCGAAGGCCCTCGGGGGTATCTCACCTCCCCGAACGAACCTCTGTGTCGCATGCCGCGACTGGAATCACCGCACGCACCTGAAACAAGGCCCGGTGATTCCCTCCTTTAGAATATCCATATGGTGAAACACCCAAGGATATCTGGTCACACAAGGTTCCACAGTCGATGCTCTCTTACACGCTCAAAAGGTGAAGGAGTCAACACCATCGACTAAAGGAAAAGGTCTCATGCCTTTTTCCTTACCAACAGAGGGTTACACCCGACGCCCTGCGTCACCCTGGTAACACCTCAAATAAGGAGCAGGGAGAAAAGCCTTTCCCACGCAGAGCCTAACAATTCTACTGCAAAAAGTAGAAGTGCTGTAGAGCGTACCTCTTATCACCTCATGCTCTGCAGGATAATAGACGTCCAAAGCTCGCGGTTGTCATCGGTCCCAACTGTCAGCTCTCGGAGCCTGACGTGGACCGCCTAGTGGTGATTGGGAGATCTCGTAACGTCGTCCCCCACTTTCAAATCATCCCGCTACTCTACTAGCACCACATCGCTGGGTACTAATCCGATCATGGCGCTGCCTCTGCCGTGGTGGTGCGCCTGCTGCCTGCCCGAAGCTCCCAGCAACTCGGGTCGGGCAGTCTCTTGCCAAGTGACCTCGCCCGTCACAAGCATAGCACCGACTCTCTCTGGGCTGCACTGGTGCCCTTCGGAGCCATTGTGGTGTACGACCATGCCCCTGAGTCCGGTTTTCAGAAAGCCACCTGCGTCGAGGTCCGGCTTGCCGACACCCACTAGCTACTTCAGATGTCTCAGCTCTAACGTGTCTGCTGCCACTACTAACTCCAGAACGTGACAGGAATCCCTCGTTAACCAGCGCCTGCTCTAGCACACCGGCATATGTGGAAATGCCCAAGGGTACTATGACAGCATGAATATCTCAGCGGAGACACTGCTCAAACTTTCGCGCTCGGAGGTTGTCGTCATGGACCAAGTCCGGGTAAAAGCATGCACGGTCTGCAAAACTAGTCGCGTACTCGGCCACCATCATCTCTCCCTGCTGAAACTGCAGGAGCTTCTGAATCCGAACGGAGCGCAAGCTGGTGGGGAAAAACTCTTCATGAAACAACAACTGAAATTCATCCCACGAAAGTGACGACTCGTCAAGAAACTGAGTCACCAGACTCCACCAATGCTGAGCTGCTCCACGAAAAAGGGTGGCTGCCAAAGCCACTCTCTGATCTGTCGGCGTCTGCACAAGCCTGAAAAGGCGAACCACTGCCTCGAGCCAAACCTCTGCTGCCTGGGGGTCTGGCTCAACACTGAACCTCAGCGGTCCCTGCCGCTGGAACTCACGGAGCGCGCTCAACCTGCGCTCAAGCTCAACCTGCTCTGCTGAAACTGCCTTCTGCTCAACAGGTGGGGGTGCTACTACCAGCCCACCCGGAGAAAGGGGCTCGCATGATGGGTCCTGGACTGTGGCCTCGTAGCTCATAGGGTCGTCGTCATGAACCAAAGCTAGTATCCTGACTGGCTGTCCACGCGGAGACATCCTGAATATTATCAAGGAGTGTCGTGGTCAAATGAGCATATATGTATATACCGATAACAACAACGATGGGGAGCTGACTCAAGAAGGACAGTCAAGACTCAGTCCTATGAGATGCACAAAAAAATTTCCCTGCAACAAGTGTCTCAGCATGCCGAGTCGACAAGTGGGTTATCAAGGTCCTGGTGAATGGATACGTCGGCCGCCACACCATCACTGCACTCCCTGGCCTGAGAGCCGCTCTCGAGACACGTCAACACTGTTGCCCTAAATCCCAACCAATTCCTCTTTTAGGGACGTCCGCACAACGTCCCAAAGAACGAACCACCTCTGATACCACTTTTTCACGACCCGACCCTACCCGAGCTCGAGCCGCAACTACCCCAAGCACGCCTCCATAGGCCAGGGGCTGGCGACCAGCGCCGAAGGCACAATAACTCGGGGAGGCATTTGCCTAAGTACCTATACACACACACGCAGCAAACTCAATGAAATAGTGTAGAGTAAAATTAAAGACAAGCAAAGTAAAAGGAAACTGCTATATATAAACCACAGTGTGCATCGACCTCTAACAGTACAAAGTACAGTGATGAAAAGGAAAAAGGGGCAAAACACGCGCCCAACCAGAAAAGGTGACAAAACCCAGCAACAGGTAGATAAAAAGGAAATAGATGACGGGTCTCCCACCTGGAACCCGGCCACGACCACTGCACGCGTTCTAAGCTCCCAAGATCCTACGCTCCACCGAAGTCACGCTCCACCTGTCCGTCGTCTGCAAGGGCACACCAAGTTCGGGTAAAGCCCAAGCAGGGGTGAGTATAAAAATACTCAGTAGGATACCCCAAAGGCTCGAGGGAGAAACAAAGGAGGTACCGAAGGGTGAGCAGTAGAGTGAACAGGAAAAGTAAAGGAGCACAACAGAGAGGGCAGTAAGGAGTACTGTAAAGAGTCCAGCTCAACCCAACAAGAGGAAAGAAGGTAGACTCGTCCAGGAACAAGGAGCTTGAAACGGTGAGAAGATGAACTTCCTGTCGAGTCTTCGCTACCTATAGTAGGAGAGTAGACTCATCCAACCACGTGAAGCTAGACACGGAAAGCACGTGGCATACCCCGTGCGTCATTGCCTCTCCTGGAGGGAGAGTAACCAAGCCCAAGAAGTGGGTACTCGAACAAGGTATATACAAGTATATATACTCAACAAGAATCCCAGACAACGTCGTAAGGGGATCTCCGTCTCGTAGCTCAACCCAAGAAAAAGTAGCCAACAGTCCCATAAGAAACACCATCGATGCCTAGTATCCTGCACGTCTGCCCCGAACCGCAAGCCAAGGGGATCAATCACCACACCTTGACACTATACACTTTGGGCGGCACAGAATCGCCCGCACGGTTTTAGGTCGCATCACAAGGAAGCGTCTCAGTGGGGGAAAGCGATCCTCGTACTTGAGAGTTCTGGGGGAACGTCAACCACAACTCGTCACTGCCCCACAGTCGAGAAATCTGCTCAAAGTCGACAGGCGACCCCCTGTCCAGCCCCGCTGGAGGATCACTGGAAGTCAATAGGTTCCCACTACAGGGAGACCCGGAAAGTCGATGGGTGCCTCACTGCCCAGTCCCGTAACAGGGTAATCCACTGGTGGGCGACCCGGCTAAATTCGGCGACGGGACCACTGCCCAGCCCAGCTGGAGGTAACCCTGCATCGGGGACCACTACCCAGCCCAGCTGGAGGTAAGCCCGGCATCGGGGACCACTGCCCAGCCCAACTGGAGGTAAGCTCGGCATCGGGGACCACTAACCAGCCCCTCTAGAGGTAAGCCCGGCATCGGGGACCACTGCCCAGCCTAGTTGGAGGTAAGCCCGGCACTGCTCTGGCCATCCCTGCTGGATGGTACTGCTCAGTGAACACTGCTATATTGGTCATCCCTGCTGGATGGTAACCCACTGACGAGCCCTCCTCGAAACAACCTCAGCCCTGCTGGAACAACCTCAGCCCTGCTGGAACAACCTCAGCCCTGCTAGAACAACCTCCTAGGTAGACGATCGGTGCTTGCGTAAAGTTTTGGTCACACCGAAACCACAAGCTCTACCAGGGAACACGGAACAACGGGAGAAACTCCTCAGGCCTCACAAGGCGATCCTGCTCCAATCCGCTGAGTCACTGTCGAAGCGGACTGAGTCAACTCATCCCAGAAAGTAGGGAAAACACCCACGTTGCACGAACACCTGTAGTCGCAGACGGTGTCGCAGTCCGGTGAAAGGGCACAATACCGAAACCCCTCACAGCCGAAGAAGCAGAGGAACAAAACCATCTCTATCGGCCAAACCATCGAGAACAAGGCCAGGGGGAGATCGCTCAACCCTACTGGTCAGACAAAAGAGCACCAGGCCAGGGGAAACTCCGCCCTGCAGGTCAAACAGACGAGCACAAAACCAGGGGAAAACTCCCCCCTGCTGGTCAAACAAACGAGCGTAGAGGGACCCTCTACGTCGCGAGAGGTCAAAGTACATAAAGCATATCACTGCACGCACGTGGGGCCCACACGATGTGTGGCCCCAAGTCAACCCCAACTGAGCACACAAACATCCTCAGGTACAAACATCCACAAGTACCTCCAAGAGCTCCCGTATACTCCTGGAGTATACCTCATTCCAGCCCAAAGGCTATCGTGCACACGGCACCCAGCGTCAACGCGAAGGCGTGACGTAACAACTCCACCTCAAAGTCCCAGGCACGGCCGACCACAACTCGTGGACCCATTTTATCACTCTCCCAAGAGTGCGTGATCACACGCCAAGGGTCCGCTACAAACAAAGTAGGGCGAACCACCACTGGAGCACCTTCCATGCTCCACATTTAAAAATATCGCGCAAGAGGCTCCGCACAACCAAACGGGTCGCACCGTTGTAATCCTCGTGAAAAAACACATGAGATCGACTACTTACTCACCTCTAACGGATATCTGACCGAAAAGTCACCAACACCGCCTCACGCCCGAACGGTGTCCCGTAATCCCGAGCCTCGGCCACGAAAATAGCCAGGTGCATTGCACCATTGCGATCCCCTCGGGAAAACACGTCAAAAGCACTACTCACTTGAGTGAAATGGATATCTGGAGAAAAAGGGTGCATCACGGCGCACCGCACCCGAGCGGTGCCACGTGGGACCCGCATCCCGGTCCCGAAACTCAATGAACAGATCGCACCATTGCGATCCTCCCGAAAAAGTACACGAAATGGACTACTCACTTGTCTAAAACGGTCACCCGGTGATAAAGCTGGAAATCACCGTCAACTCCCGAAACAGCCCTCGCGGGGCCCGCACCATCATGCGGAATTATAGCAGGCAGACTATGCCTATGCGTTGCCCTCGGAAAAACACCCAACATCGACTGTTCGCACGCCCCGAACGGACGTCCGAGGAAAAAGTCGTGAAACGATGCACGCAGCTCAAAAGACGGGCCATGGGGCCCACGCCACAACTTCAGCCTCAACACCCGTAACCACACTAGAAACCTCCGCCTCAGTGCCAGGGTCACAACTCCACTGACGGCGCTTAAAACGGATGTCGGATGCGTCCGTGCTGCCCAAAACAAGGATCTCGGGAAAAACGCTCGTCCACTTAAAGACATGTCGCGCCTCCGAGGCCTATCGTTTCAGGAATTAAAAATTCCTGAAACCACCTCAAAATACTCATCTTAACTCAAGGAACGCGTCGCCGCTTACGGCGCACGAATCCGACACCCGAGCTGCCTTTTAGAGGCGTTTAAAAAAAAGAAACGATCTTTAGTGGGCCAGGCCGGTTCGGCCAGCCCACTATCCTGAATCGGCCCGCGGTCGCGGGCCGGCCTCCCATGCCTGGACCGGATGTGAGCCGGTCCAGCTCGCTTTTCTCCCACAAAGACCCACCGTGCGCAGGTCTTGTCTGCTGCGGGGTCCCGAGGACCCCGCCCCCCGTCGTCGTCGCGCCAACCCGGCCAGGAGGGCTGGCCGCGCTCGTCGCCCGCGTGCCGCGTCTCGCCGGCGCCCGCTGGAGACCCCCGGCGTCATCCGGACGCTGCCCCTCTCACCCTGGCCAGCCGCCGCGGCACCCACCTAAGGCCTCCCGCGCGCCGCGACACCCTGCTGAAGCCTCCCGCGCGCCACCGCCTGCCACCGCCCTCAAAACCGGCCGGAAAAGAAACCAAAACTCGCAACTTTCGCCGGATGCCCCCGGCCTCCCCAGAACTCCGATTTACAAACCGAAAAGGGCGATGGAAAGCTCAAAATGTATACAACACGATTATGGGATTTTTTCAAAGATACAACAATGGTTTGAAGCTTTTAATAGAACTCAAAGGGAGGTTCGGAAATAAAACGCAACAAAAGGAAAACCTCCTACCTCGCGGGGCTTCGCCCGAAGCTTCGCGACGATCCGCTGGCCACCACACCTCACCGGAGCTATCTCACCAGAGTGGAGAAGGAGGGGGAGAGCTTCTCCTTGCTTCTATCCAGGTGAGGGAGAGGAAGAGGGTGTGGGTGACTTAAGCGTTTAAATAGAAAACGCTTAACCACCCGCCTGTCGGCCCGAACCCCAACTCCCGACGGGGTCGAGGTTAAGCATCCCCTATGGTAAACAACACCGCCCGAGCACAACGGCAGTCTCGGAATTTTAATCTGAGATCCCATTCAAAAGTTATTAAACATGGCGCCCGAGGCCGCCAAATTACGAAAACGCCCCTATGGCCATTTTTCACAAACGAACCGCGCCCGTGAAACTTACACCCCTCCTAGGGTAAACGGCATGCTCTGAACTCAACGGTTCCCTCGGTTTTCCAATCCAAGCCACCGTTTAAGAGATTCCTGTGTTTCGCCATTAAACGAATAATTTAATTTATTTAATCCGTTTAACGTTTCAGAAGCGGGCGAGGGGTCCAAACATCCCACACCGACAAGTTTTATGTCAATCCTAGGGTAAACACCCCATTCCGGACCCATCCGTACACTCGGATCTCTGATCCAGAACTCCGTTTAAGATTTATCTCATTTATTTTTTGTTTCCAGTGTGAACGCACTGAAAATTTAATTCTGGCCACTCCGGGGCTCGGAATCGCACGCTGTCTGAAGGCGCTGCTCTGGAATATCATCAAGAATATTCCAAAGTCTTTCACAGAAAAAACCGGGTTCTTACAGAATATATACTTAAGACTTTTATGGTCAGTATATATTTGGCATTTGGTTCCGTATAGATGATGCCTCCATATTTTCAAAGAAAAAACCATAGCTTCCAATTCCAAATCATGTGTGGGTTAATTTAGCTCATGAGGATTAAGTTGTCATGAAGCATAGGCAATTACCTGATCATTCTTCATCAAAACACAACCATGTCTCTTCAAAGAAGCATCACTATAGATGAAAAACTCACCATTCTAGGAAGGTAAAGCCAAAACTGGAGCATTCACCAATCTCCTCTTTAGTTCCTGAAAACAAACATCACATTCCTCTGTCCAAAAAAATTTAACCCCTTTCTGTGTTAACTTAGTTATCGGGCTAGATAACCGTGAAAAGTTCTTAACAAACCGTCTGTAATAACTTGCTAAGCCTAGAAAACTACGAATATATGTAACATTTGTGGATCTTGGACATTCATCAACTACTTTTGTTTTGGCAGGATCAAATGTTATTCCATATTTATTTACAATATGCCCAAGAAAAGAAATCTGTTCCAACCAAAAATCACATTTTCTGAATTTTCCATATAGTTTATTTTCTTTTAATGTTTGTAAAACAACCCTTGGATGTTTTTCATGCTCCTATTTAGCATCCCTGTTTCTTCTACGGACAACCATTCTGAACAAACAGTTCTTAGATGAAGCAACATGGTAATCTTTAAATGCTATAACAAATTAAATATAGAGTGAAAATCATTTATGGTATTATATTAGCATCACCCTAACCCCTAAAGTTATCTAAACCATCCTCTGATACCAACTGAAAAGACCTGGCCTTATTACATACATAATATTGAATTTAGTCAAGAAAACACTTCCTTTTACATTGAGGATCTTTTCAAGTTTAGATCGTTAGAGAATTAGGACATAATACATTCACAACATTACACATTGTTACATAGTGGATACCATAAAAACAGTTTCCATTTTTCCCAGAACATAAAACATTGAAACTTAAAACAAGACTCCATGATAATTCTTCAACATTTAACATGTCTTCCTTCCTTGTATTACACATCAATTAACCTGTGAAAAATGATTTAAAAATTTGGTATGAGCACAAAATCTCAGTAAGGTTTAAAATATAAGGAAAAATCACATTAGTCTATGAATACTCATAACATATGAAAACATTTTCAAAAGACATGATTTCCACCCATAAATACTTACTTCGTGTAACATTAGCTTACACAAGATCCACACAAACATAAATATAACCATAGATGTATCTTGGGGAATTACTTACATAATCTTGTAACCATCTTGTCTACCTTAAAATGTGTAACCCTCACGGCTACCATACTTTGTGTAACCATCGCAGTTACACTTGGAGAAACCATACGGCATACCTCCAACATACTCATACCCAATGAATTGGAGGGAAATATAGGTCCCATCCTTAATCATAAACAATGCCCAATAACCCAAACATAATCTTACTACATTAATAATAGCATAAAAACATTACTTTTTAAATTTTGTAAAACTGAATTTAAAAAGAGGATTTTAAAGAAAATCCCATTATAAATATCATAAAATTGAAGAGGGACATAATAGAGTGGATGGAGTATGTATTTATACTGCAAATAAACATAATAAAACATAATATAAATATAACCCATCACACAAACAATTTTAATAGCACATAAATAATGAAGTAGAAGGTTAACCCAAAGAATGGAAATCGGGTTACGAATTCCCTTACCTTAAGCTTGTCTTACTTCAAACTTGTTTAAAACTCCTGTATAATGGTTAAAAGAGTGTTATTAGTATTTTACAGAAACATGTTCATGTTTATAACATCTTATATGATCATTTCATAACCTCATTTTACCCCTTAGTTGTTAGTATTTTGTTCCTTGCATTATTTTGGGTGAGTTCTTTTGTGATTTTCACGCTCGGTTCATGATGAATCGTTCTTGTTGATTGGAAGTGAAACACCAGAATTTGAATGGAGTAGTATTTACATATTTTTAATACCATAATTTATACCATTTATAACTTTTATGCTTCTTATGAGAATGACTTATAAGTTAAAACATTAATGATGTTCGTTTAGATCATTTTAGTGGTTCTTTGATAATAACAACATCATTTTGTCTTTTAAATTAGAACAATGAGTAAAAAAGAATTCTGGAACCATATATGAGTCATAAAACATATATTATAACCTGTTTCAACCATATAAATGGTTTCATGACCATAATTTATAGAATAAATGGAAATTGAAAATACATCGTCCACGATGTTGGTAATTCGACACAAATGGACAATGTTTTTTGATTCTTTGAATAAGTGGAAGAGGAGAAGAATACTGATGAGAAATTTTCCATAATCATGATAAAATAATGAATATACATGATTCTGGAGATTTAATGCCTCTTATATAAGAGGGAGTGAGGAAATAAGAAAAACGAATCATGAAATAAAGAAAATCTTGAGAAATTTCTCACGAAATTTCGGCAGCCTAACGGCATCTCTTAAAATTTCATAAAAACAAGATTGATGCGAAGAATGGAATATCTCATCATTCATACAAAATATGGTCTGTAAGGGGGGATATTTAATGAAATATCCCAACAAAAGACAAAGGGAAATGGAATAGAATAACATAAAATGAAAGAAAAGAATGAAAATAAAAGAGGATGTTTACCTCTTGATCTCTTCTCCTTGAGATCCTCCTTAAGGGCTTTGATTTTGGTCTTTTGGTGAGACCAGAAGCACTAGGACGTGGAGAAGAAGATTGGGGAGGGAATTTGGCAGAAATTAGACAATTCTCAAGGCTTGAGAGGTGTGGGAGGAAGAGGGGAGTGAGGGTGGTATTTATAGTTGAGGAGGGGAGGTATTTTAGATTATTTTAATCATTGTTATAATATTTTTATCAAGACTATGAATAATCTCAAATCAAGTGTCCCTAAATAGTGATAATATCATGTGAGTTCGAAGAAAGTGTCCTTGAATCACTTATGATGTCATAAATAGTGCATTTTTACTAATAAATTGATTATATTGTATTTTATCGTATTTCATTATTCACCGAGAATTTAAGAGTTTCAGAAAAATACCAAAAAATTACCCCAACCATTTTTCGACGTGTAGAATTCAAAAATGAACTCCATTTTTCAAAAATAATTTTATAAATATTATTAATTTTATTTCTAAATAAGGTCACAGTTAATTCAAAAAATAACAATATTGAAGTGCAATTAGTTTTATGTGACATGGGAAAATTAAGTAAGTTCCCATTATCTTATTGCCTTGGGAAAATAAAATAATATTATTATTTACAATTCATGAGGTCATATTACTATTCATATTACTATTCATATTACTATTCATAAGGGTATGTTACTATTCACCAAAAAAATAAGTTTGTTTCATCATACTCTAAATAACATACTGAACACAATTGTAGATGACAGTTTCTTGAAATTCATAATATAGAAGTAGAAAAGTTATGTTTTAAAGGATAATTTAAAATATCTTTTTAAAAAAAGTTTCATGCATTTCTATTAATCTTATAAAAACTTGGGGTGTTATAGGTTTCCCAACTTCATCAAGATCAAGAGAATTTGAGGTACTGATTGGAGTACTTATACTTTTAGTGTGGTCATAACCATATTTTTTAAGAAGATATTTAATATAGTTATGTTGAGATATACAAGTTTCTTCTAGTTTTTGTGAAATTTGTAAACCTAGTAAAATGTTTACACACCTGTCATACTCATTTCAAAATTCGATTTTATTAGATTTGCAACTGAATCGGTTAGAGATTGTTGAGTTAAACCCCATATAATGTCACCAAAATAAATTTTAAGTATCAAAATATTTCTCTTATCATTCATTATTAAAGGGGTTGGATCAGCAGTTCCCTTAACATAATTGTTTTATAAAAAAATCTTGTAATTCAATCATACCAGGCTCTTGGAGCTTGTTCAAGTCCATATAAAGATTTGGTAAGTCTAAAAACATGTTCAGGATGTTTTGTGACTTCAAAATTTGGAGTTTTTTCAATAAAAACGTCATACTGAACATATCCATTAATGAATGAAAATTTTACATCCATTTGAAAAAGTTTTAAATCCAATAATTCTGCAAAGGCATGTAAAATATAAATAGATTCATGTCTAGCTACAGGAGAGTAGGTTTATTCATATTCTATTATTTCTTGTTGATTATATACTTTAGAAACTAATTTTACTTTGTTTCTTAAAATCATTCCATTTTCAACACACTTATTTTGGAAGACCCATTTTACTCCAATAATAGAACTGTCCTTTGCTCTTTCAACCAAGGTCTAGACATTATTTCTTTTTAATTCATTTAGCTCATCTTGCATGCATTTAATCCAGTCATCATCACCAAAAGTTTCATCATTGCTTTTCGGTTCTAATTGGGAATGGAATGATAGATGTTATACTTCATCTCATATGGAACTTCTAGTCCTTACAGGTTGATTTACATCCCCAATAATACTGTCACTGGGATGATTCATAAGAAACAACTGATTTGGGTTTTTTTATAACCTATTCACCAACATATGGTAGGAAATATTCTAGGGTAAATGCATCAGAAATATTTTCTTGAAGATTTTCCTTATCAAAAGAATCTTCTATCAAGGGTTGAAAATCAGTTTTTAAAAACACATATGAGGATATAGGTTGGGGTTGTTTAAAAATAAAAGGACCAATTTCATCAAATTTAACATACACGGTTTCCTCAACAGTGCAATTATTTTTATTAAATACTCTATAAGCCTTAAAAGTTGTGGAGTAGCTTAGGAAATTTTTTTCATCCAATTTAGGTGGGAATTTATGTATATTATCTTTAGTATTCAGAATGAATACTTTGGAACCAAATACATTTATGTTTTAATGTCTGGGTTTTCTACCATTCTAGAATTTGTAAATAGTTTTGTTAAAAAGTGTCTAATACAAACTTGATTTATAGAATAACAATCACTACTTACAACTTCAGACAAAAAGTGTTCAGTTATATAATATTCACTCAACATGGTTCTAGTTATCTCTTGAAGAATTTTATTTCTTCTTTCAACAACACCATTATGTTGAGGGGTTCTTGGAGCTGAGAAGTTATAAGTAATACCTTTGCTACTATAAAAAGTTTCATAATATGAATTTTGAAATTCTCCTCCATGATCACTATGAATAGATATCAATGGATGGTTTTTCTCATTTTTAATGTGGGCTCTAAATATTTTGAAATAGGAAAAATATTTAGACTTATTTTCTAGGAAATATACCCACGTAAATCTAGTGTAATCATCAACTAATAAAAATACATAATATTTGCCTCCAATACTTATAGTTTGTGTTGGACTGAAAAAATTGATATGCACAAACTGTAATTCATTAGAATTTGAGACTTCACTGATTGATTTAAAACATGATTTATGTTTCTTTCAAAATTAAAATGGATCACAAACTTTTGAAGAATCAAATCTAAGATCTGGTTGATCCTTAACAAGTATTTTCTTTGAGTGTTTACATAGTTTTCCAAGGATAAATTGTCCTAATCTTCTATTCCATAACCAATATTGATCTTCCATTACACTAAGTCAAGGTAGATCTTAGCTCCAATGGTCTTCTTTGTTTAGTGTGTATACATTCCCTTGCATGTGGACAGAAAGAATAAACTCTTCCTTGGAATTGTGTACTAGGCATTTATCAATCCTAAAATTCACAAGGTAAATTTCATCACATAATTGACTTATGATAATTATGTTGTTCTTAAGAACCATAACAAATAAAACATTTAAAATTAATGTTTTTTCAAGAAGAATAATGTTACCTATACTGATAATTTCTACCTGATCATTATTTCTGAAAGTTACTTTTCCTCCGTTTGTTTGATTATATTTTCAAAGAAATTTTTGTTATCAATCATATGTTAGGAACATCCACTATCCATGTACCATGTATTGTTTTTGGTAATTAATTTTTTTTCTTGAAAATAAAATTTTTAGACTTTTGGAATCCAAAAATTCTTGGAATCAATGATTTTTGGAAGAAAAATTTTAGTTATCCGCATTTTCTGAGATAAATAAGCTATATGAAAACCTAAAGATTTAGTTTTTTTATGACAAAAAAATTCCCAATGTCCACCACACTGACATTTACTACAAAATGAAGCATTTTGGGAAACAAAATAGTTATTACTAAACACTAGTTTAGAATGAGTATATCAAAATCTAGAACTATTTCTTAAAGGTCGAATATGGGAATATATCTTGTCAAAATCTTCCTTACCTAGGGTAAAATTTGACAGATATTTCTATAAGGAAAATATTTATGAATTTATTTTAATGAACAAATGTTTATCCCCAAAAACATTCGTTTTAGCACTAGATTTAGTTTCTAAAATATTTTCATAGAAATTACATTTTCAAGATCCTTTGAAAGTTTATCCTTCTTATAATTAAATTTCTAAAGGTTTTTAAAAACACTTTAAAAGTAAAAAAATGTATCAAGATATTTAGAAAGATATGATACTTCTTTGGATAAAATAGATAATCTATCATTTTCCAAATCAATATTTTTCTTGAGTTTTGAATTTTCTTTCTCAAGGAGTTTAGCAAACCTAGACACTTCTTTATAAGAAGGTAAAATATTATATTTTGATGAAGATGATTCATCATCTGAAGATTCATAGTATTTGATATCAAAATAATTTTCATTTAAAGAAACATTAGTAATAGATTCTGCATTATTTACCTTGGCCATTAGGTAATGATTTTCAATGTGTAGTTTGGCTAGTAAACCTAGAATCTTCTGTTCATAAGATTCATACTCTAGGGATTCATTAGTTGAGTCACCACCACTGGTACTACAGGTTTCATTAACTTTTAAAACATTCTTAGATTTATCCTTGTAGTAATTCTTTTTATTCCTCTCATAATTCTTTTCCTTTCTATCATTTTCCTTAAGCATTGGACAATCTTGCCTTATATGCCCTGCTCTTTTGCATTCATAGTAAGTGACTTCTGTTTCTCTCTTGTATTTTCTTTATTTCATCTTATATCTATACTGAAATTATTTCTTTCCAACTATCTTGTTAATTTTATGAGTAATATCAGCTAGCTCATTCTAAGAATGTTCATTTTCACTAGATTCAGATAAAACAGTGACTTTCTTCTACTTGGATCTCGTAACCCATTCCAGAGTCTTGGATTCAGTTATAGTAAAGGCTGCACTTCCATTTTTATTCTTCCACTTATTCATATCATTATCTCTTTTCATTATTCTCTCATACTGAAGAAGATTTCAAAAAATATCATCAAGAGTAATTTGAGACACTTTTATATTATCATCAATAGTTGTTCTTTTGGATTCCCACTAATTAGGCATAATATCAATAATCTTGTCTACAAGAGCTTTATCATCTAAACCCTATCTCGCATAGATTGTAAACTATTGAAAATGAACATAAATATTTTTTCACTTTTTAAATAGGTTCTCCATAGGGAAATAGAAATCCATGATATTCCTTTCTAAGCATAGCAATTATAGTCTCTATAACTTTGGATGCACATAAATGTGAAACTTCAAGTTTCTTCCAGATGCAGTTTGCAGCTTCACATGAAGAAATATGACTATATATATTCTTGGTCATATAACACAACAAATTATTGTGTACACTGTAATTTTGTTGATATTCTGACTTTTCTTGGTTGTTGAAGGTTTTGAAATCCTATTCAAGAATTTTGTAATCTTCAGTAAACACGAAAAATTTGTCCACTACAGTATTAATAATAAATGTCATCATTTGATATCTTCAGTACTCATAATACTTACCATCAAATATAGGTGGTCTAGTAGAATTTATATTTTCAATCAAACCGATATTCATTCCTGCCATTCTATAAGAAAAATATATTTCCACTAAAACTTGTTAATAGAAAAGGTTTATAAAAAAGATAAAAATCTATAAGAAACACTTAAGCAAGAAAAGATTGGAAAGAAAATTTAGAACAAAGAAAAACATGAGAATGAAAACATATATGTGAATATAAGTATTTTAGAGACCTCCTAGGATACCAATTTTAGTATCAAAATATGAATGTAGATGCTCAATTACAAGATAGGGTGAATTGTATGTTTAAAAACATTCATTTTTAATCTTAAGGAAAACAATTTTTAACAAATTCAAACAAGGTAAATTCACAAGACTTATTTTAGTTGTACTAAACAAAACATTCTAGGTTTTGGAATTGTGGTTCAAAAAATTAAACATAAATAAAGTTTGCAAGGAAAATATTATACCATAAAGTGTATAGAATCTTACTTATTAGAGTATATAAAATATCAAAAAAGTATAAAAAGTTAGAATTTATTCCTTTATCAAATGCAGCATAAATAAAAACATGAATCAAAACATGTAACAAGTATGAACTCTTTTAACTCAAAGAGTGGGTATCAACAACTGTGGATAAATTTCCCCTAATTTATACTTTCAAGAATGTATGTCTTACCCACACCAAGGTAGGCCCTCGATAAGAATATGGGAATCTATCTTTCTATCCCCATAATCCCTCAAACTTTAAGGTAGTCGGCACCTCTGTCTTCTTATCCCCAAAAGTCCTCAAACTTTAAGGTAGTCAGCACCTCTGTCTTCCTAACCTCAAAAGCCCTCGATTATACTTAGAAACAATTGGAGTCGCATGAAGCAATCTGAACAAGATGGTATGTATAGTAAAATCAGGATATTCTCTCTCTCTATAAATCACTTCAACAGCATGAAATCTTTATATTGATCAACATGTTGTGAGCTCGTTCAACAGAGATTTTATTTATAGGGACTACTCTAATAGTCTTCTCCCTCCTCTAAAGGTCATATTTTTCCTTGAATTTTAGAGGGTCCTATACACAAGTCACTCAAACAACGGTTAGCTACAATAAGATTGTATGAAATCATTTCATAAAAAGTATAAGAAAAATGAAATTACATAACCAAATATAATTTTCAGAGTCTAAGTAAAAATAGAATTCTGAGTCTAACCAAATAAACATTTAGAGTCTATATTATATGGATATTCGGATTCTGTTTTACAAAGAATTAATAATATGATTTCTATAGATTCTCGAGTCAGAATTCCAATGAATTTGGAATCTAAATTCTAAATAATTCAATGCATGAATTCTATGTAATTTGGAGTCCGAATTCTGAGGAATTCGGATTCTTAATTCTGAGGAATTTGGTGTCTGAATTATGAGGATTTCAGAGTCTGAATTATGAAGAATTTTGGTGTCTAAATTCTTAATAATTTGGTTTCTCAATTATAAAGAATATGGTGTTTGAATTCTGAGGAATTCTGAGTTTTAATTATGAGGAATTTGGAGTCTAAATTATGAGGAATTCAGAGTTTCAATTATAGAGAATTCAGAGTCTAAATTTCAGAGAATTCAGAGTCTGAATTTTAGAGAATTCGTAGTCTGAAAACAAAATACTCTATATCCAAGAATTTATAGGATTCAGATATTTTATATGTGAAACCAATTTTCCCTTATTAAAAAAAGAGTTGGATTTAGAGAGACTATAAGATGAACAATGAAAACATAGGTAAGTATAAAAAATTCCTTAGAGAACGGAAATTTTCTTTATTGAAAAAAATTTTTAGGGAAAATATAATTTTCCTTAAGATAAAGTGTTTGTGATTTTTAATACAAAGAGAAATGGAAAATACATAAGGAAAACTTAATGAATCAATACTCATGTGGGATATGATGGCTCCCTGTTTTCTATACATTTATTTGTGGCCTAAAATTTCTTATGATTATAGCATAGAATTAAATCTAGTATAGGTGACTATGGTTTCCCCCGGGTGTGTGTGCATTGGATTTAGTTGGTTGAGGTATCATGCATGGTAAAATGGTTTTAAAAGATTATGGACATACTACATGGAAATTATAATGATGAGTTTGTGACAAGATTGATGGGATGTAGAATTCCCGTGATTTATTTATTTGATTTCATAGAGTACAAGATGATTCATTGGAGGGAAAAGAACAGGTCGAGGGTTATTTTGGCAAGAGTGATTAACTAATGTGTAAGTGGAAGTAAGGTACTCTATATTGATATATGTATATATCACTATGGATTGATTAAAACTATGTGTTATAAAGTGAGCCAGGGTGAGTTTGGGAATATATGTTACCTAATTTTATGACATGTTGGTTTCATTTATTTATTCATTTGAATTTAGTATGCTTTTTGTAAATTGTTCATGAGCGGTTTTAGAGAGGATCAAATTGAGTATACTTGTAATTATAACCTCACACACACACACACACACACACACACACACATATATATATATATATATATATTATTTTTTAGTTTTGTGGGAGTTAGTTAATAAAAAGGCAAGTCATTACTAGCTCAAGGAGTTTTCATGAGTTATTAGTTCTTACTATCCTCTACCAAGGATTTATTTTTTAATTTTCGGCTGTTTTAGTTTTGAATATCTTTACATTATGTATTGGAATTAATTATCATTTATGAATGATACTAGTTTGTAGTTTATCATATTATCTCTTATTCCTTAAAATTAAATATGAGTGGAATTCCTCCCATTTGTGTGGAATATATAACCTTGGTACTATTCACCCACTGGTGGCCTATACGATGTGGGATTAAGGCATCATCATCCCTCTATCTTCCCTATCGACCCAAGAGGGGTACATTTGGATGGAGGGGGTTCTGATATAGTGCAATTAGTGATGGTTATTAATATATAGGTTATAGTTTAAAGATATACAATGGTGTTTATTTCATGGGTTATGTGTACTCCAGTATCATTTGAACTAATTAAGTGATGTAAATAAGTGAGACAAGTTAGGACCTGGGTAATTAGGGCCCCGTATGTTCCAATAGTGGTAACTTCATGTTTTCTAAAGATAATAAGTGGAGAAATTATTCTTCCTGCGTAGATACCTATGAGATGACCATGCATCATGATTATCTACACATAGTATTGAATTGGGTAGAATACATGAATTATGTTAAATTAAATTAATTTATTAACATTAAATCTTCAATAATTGGGTTTAGGAGTCCCAAATGTTAGTTGTTTTGTAGGTATAGCTCTAGGATCTTATCCTTATCCAGTTTATACTAAATAAATTTATCAAGATGTTCCAGAATATCTTCATAGGGTGAAGGTCGATGAAAGAGACACTTAGGGGGATGACACTATGAGAGATTCAACATCAAGGTCTACAGAAAAATAGGTTCTCCATTTAGTTTTGGAACACAAAAGTTTGGTTAAAGTATGTGGATATTTTATATAGTTTGTATCAAGTTTAGAATGAGAAATGTCTTACCTTGGCGATGACCATACTATGTTGAACTATGTGGCACTGGTGGTTCTTGTTCCATAGGGATTATAAGGAGTCGATCATTTAATGGAAGAATTTTTTAGATCAGTTAATGGATGAGTTTTTTCATCATCTGAAATGTGGATTATTGGTAGGAGATTAATACCCATCAATAGGAAAGCTCTAGTGGGGAATATTTTAGTATCTGATATTAAAACCTCTTATGTTATGCTATGGACCTTCTTCTAGATGAAGAGTCTAGGGTGAATAATTTTGAGGAGTTTTCCATCTATAGATCAAATTTTAGGTCACCCTAATTATGTTCAATTCATATCTTGTGGTATTGGGGAATCCATGAGTGATTGAGAGGATTATTTCTTTGACCATATCATTATGGGACTAGATTTTTCAATATTTTCCATGAAGAAAAAATATGACTATGATTTATTTATTTCCTAGTTAGAATAAGTTCCAATAAATAGGGTGTAGGTTCCAACCTTCTTCATCCCATTTTACCATAGTTGGGGATTCTTGGACAATATCAAGTGGATGATGCTAGGTTTTTTTTCATGTGGAGGTCACTTCAATCAAAATAGAGAGTGTATGAACATTCAAAATAGTTAGTGAGGGGATGTGGGTATGTTTCAAGCTCAACCATTGTAGGATCATCTTCCATGGTAGTAGCAGAAAGGTGCTCCAATTTATGATAATCAGATAGAAGACATGGTATGTAAAGAACCACCTCAAAATTCCCAACATCCTTAGGGGTAGTGATTAGAGTGAAGTTTTTCATATGGTATCCATTTAGGTTGTAGGGTTTTTAGAGTAGGTCTTCATCATATGCATGATTTAAAATTTTGAGGTTGAAGAAAGTTAGATGTTGTATAGGGTATCGTCTATCTATATTATCCATGTGTGTGTACTATATTTTATTTAGTGACTATGTACTCCTTTATTACACCTTCCCCAGTCTGTGATCTTTGACTTTATTTGGAGAATCGTCAATATACCTTGGAATTGACTACCCCATTTGGAAGTTTATCTATATTATATGTTGTATGTAGGAATTTAGGGGTAATGGTGGGGTACCGTCACTCATGGGTGGCTTCTATATGTTTGTAGATACAAATATATGACATCATCCTTAGTATGTATTACTTATATTCAGTGTATGAAATAGAATTTAATGAATGATAAAGATATTATTTGTCAATTTTGAAAGGAAGGGATATCTTGGGCATGATAGGCCATGATGGAAGTACGTTTGTTAAATCCATAGCCATGTCAGAAGAAGGTGGGTTCATCTAGTGTAGTAATTAAAATAACAAATAATGAATTTCTAGATAGTGGAAAAAGTGATTAATCTTGATTTATCATATATCTCATGAAATATTGATTATATTACAAAGTGCATGTTCATAGTAGGATGTTGTTGTTAGTGTTAATCCTTATCTCCTTAAAGTCCCAGATGTGTTGTTATAAACCACTCATGGTCTACAAGTGATACTCACTGCATCAAGATAAGAACCTGGAGTGTAACACACAATTCATATTCAAAATCTTCCCAATTCTAATAAATTAGAGTTTAGGAAAACATGGGCCCGATAGTGGGGGTCTATTGACTTCTGAGCTTAAATGATTGCAAGAAATAAGTAAATTCATTGTTATGCAATTTTAAAATAATAATTATTGAATTTATTAACTCAATATATTCAAAAGTTATTGATTCAAAGGAAAATATTCAAAAAATAATAATATTGATTATTCAATGTTCATCGAATAATTTAAGGGAGAATAAAGTCAAGTAAATGGATAAGATTTTATCATGTGTCATTATTTTTATATTACAGGTAATGGATATAGTATTTTTTTAAATTAGTAACATGATTGATAGGTCATAGATGTAACACCCCCATTTTGAGTTACATTTCCATTATATTATTTATTTTTAAGTTATATAATACTTGGAATGCGTTTTTTGAGTTTATGGATGGTTATGGTGTGTTTTGGAAGTGTTTTTAAAGGTGAACAGTTTCAGAATGGTAAGGGGAAACTATGAAACTTCTCTAGGAAACCATTATAGAAAATTTTGAAGTTTCATGGTTGGAGTATGGTTTTCCCAAACATTTTAAGTTCCCATAAGAAATTATGGAATTGTAAATAGAGGTAAAGGTATGGTAGGTGCATGGTTTATCAAACCATTTGATCAAACCATGTGAGGTGGTGGTTTTGATATTGTATAATGTGCGCAATTACCAAAATTGTGTGGATTAATCATGCACCATAAATTTAATGATATGAAAATTAGATTTTAAGTCATTTTTAAACCAAAAACCCCCTCATTTTAAACATTTAATCTAATGCTTTCAACTCCAATAATCTCTTAATCATTCTTGGTGTTTCTATTTTATCTCTAAGCTAATTTTAGTGTATATAACTGTGTTTGATCTCTAGAATCAATGGTAGGTATCTGTTCTCTCACTTTCCCTTTAGATCTCCTCATATACTCCCAAATAGAAATTTAGATCTAATTTATTATAGATATATCTATGATCTATGATGTGTTTTTATGGTATCATTTTGGATTTATTGAGGGAAAGGAGTTTTGAGCCCATATCTAGAGGTTCAGTAGTGTTTTCCACCATTTTCATCACCTGCTGTGGGGTGTGTGGATTATATCTATTATCCACTTATTCTAAAACTATATGGCTTAATATTTAAATTCAGTTTCTTTTAATTCCAATGGAAACATGTATTTCTTTCACGTTAAAAACCACATTTGTTTGATAATTTCAAAATATTTTAAATTGAATAGTTTTTTGGAAAACCCCCTTCAAAATTATGGTTTCAAAATATGGTTTTTTCTTGAAAAAAATATGTTTGATGAAATATGTTAAAAATGAAGGATTGATTTATATGGAATGAATTTATATAAGAACTTATCATATATGGTTCGTGTAACATCCTAGATCAGGATCCACTAATGTGGTGACATGAGCCAGTCCATCACATGAACTCAAGAGTGCCTCCTCATATGCCAAAGGATACCAACTACAAGTGAGGATCTAATGATGGTATAATGGGTAAAATACACCCTATAGATCAGTAATAAATATAGTTAAATTGGCAATAAATCGTGGAAATGTAATATAAAACAATAACTAACAATAATAGAGATTATATATCTTGAATACCACAAAATAAACACCCATGCATGAATGTTCTCAGTCATAATATAAGCATTCAATAAATAATAGGAAATATATACAGTTATACTAGACTAAAAAATAATAAATAAATAAAAGACCCAATGAAAATAGAAAGTCTAAGTACCTGATCGCTCCCCAATACCATGTCAAGTCCTAGTCCAAAGTAGGAATGAAAAGAGGCAAGTGCCAAGTACTAACTTCTAGTTTGGAGAACTTTATGGGTAATAGTTGGCGGGCCGAATAGGGTGTGAGTAAAACTCATTAGGCCCTCACTAAAAAAATCTAATTCATATCTAGTATATGAATATAAAATGAATCATTGTGCAGGTATAGATCTAAGAAGTGTAATGAATAAAAAACACAACATGTGTCATCTTGGGTTCCCCATGGTACACCCTGCAGACAATACATGCTTCATCCCAAGATAGAACATCTATAAACATGCCATCATATATATATATATATATATATCTGTGGGGGGGGGGACTGTTTGTGTGTGTGAGGACCAGAGGATTAAGATATAGTAACCCATAGTAGGATAATATACAAGTCCCATACTTTAAATAGGGATTATATGCCCAATGATTGATAAGGGGCCTTATTCCCAACAGTTTCATATAAATAATGAGTGGTAATTATCCCAAAACTCTCATGTGAAGGATAAGTAATTACATTCCCCATAGATTCATCTAAGTAACAAGGGATTTTGTTCCCAACTATATCATATGAATGATATGGGACATCATACTGAACAGTTTCAAATAAATAATAAGAGACATTGTGACCAGTAGTCTCATATAAAGGATAAGAGATTTCATTCCCAGTAGTTTCATATAAATAATAATGGATTCCACGCCCAATGGTCTGATCTGAAGGATAAAGGATTTAATACCCAATATCTAAATTGATGACATGAAGCTTCATGTCCAACATTTAACATCAAGGGAGTGTGAATCATCATGTCTAACACTTTCTTTAATCATTCCATAACAACCGATGAGGAATAATATGGATAATAATAAATTGTTTCACGTAATGTATTAACAATGGACAAGGTTTTCCAACCATTAAACATTAAATATGTATGAAAAGGACAAGTGTAAAGTTCATGCCTCACAACACAATTCATCGTGATCATTTAATTTTCAAATTCAATTAAAAGTACTAACATGAAACATATGTAAATACATGCCTTAATAAAACTCATTTGATTCATTTAGGTTAGTCCCTTATAATATTCAAGAAGGATTTAGGACTAAGGGGGTGTGAAGTATCATGTCCAATAACCCTGTCTAAGAAATTAATTACACTCTAATTTCCATTCCACATACAATTGAGTAAGAATATATAATTATATTTAACACTTTTAATATGTCAAATTGTAGTTCTAGGACATTTAATAATCTATTTATTTTAAATTAATCACTTTATCATTAAGTGGTTAGGTAAAACGTAATTAACGGTGATTTGGATAATTACAAGAAATTGTCATCTTGGAATATAAGGTGTCATACACAATAGGGTGGTCTGCACTAAGGTCCGAACCTCTTACAATGTTGATGGTCCTCATGAAGGATCTAGGTCGTAGTATAGACAACTGAATTAAAGAGTTTTACATTTTAGAGGTGACACATGGAAGATCTGGCTTGTAGAACAATGGTTACATATTATAAACAAGAATCAAATTAAAGGGAAATCCCTATACCACCTAACTTATACCAAGAATGCCTCACTCATCCAATATTGGGATTTGATTCTGGTCGAAGCAAGATAAATTATAAAAATAATCAACTCTTCTAAAAATAGGTTATTGGAGCTCACATTGAATTAGCATCCAATACAATGAGTATAAAAGTCAAATAATGTAAGAGGTGTATTATCCTTACCTATAGGCTTCCAACATGATGAACGAAGCATGAATCGGACTAAGAACAATGGAGTAACCCCAGAAGGAAGATGATAGGAAAGAGGAGTACACAATGAGCTGTTGGCGTGAAATGGGGTGAGAAATTACGAGAAACCCCATTTAAGTTTGGAGGGACAAAATTGTATTGTTTCCCCTTTTTAAGAGGTGAAATGTTATGAAACATGATTTGGAAAACCATGAACCAAACATGTAGTGCCTGTAACACCCTGATATTTTTATATATTTTTTAATGTCTTTTGTTATACGCTGCCCCAAGATAAGCTTTCCTAATATGAAACATCAGCTTATCTTATTGTATACGCAACGCTATGATTGGTTTTGGTTAGCCAAAATTTCATGTTATTTTCATATAATTCATTTCATGAAAGACAATTTATAAGTTAACAACTAAATAATATTATGTTACCTCATAACCTAGTCATTATAATAGCAGGTATGAATATTATTAACTTTCTTTTGAAAAAACTTTGTAAATGAAAATACGTGAGATTATAAAATAATGAGATCACTTTTTATGGCTTTTATTAATTAAAAATGTGATTAATATATTCAATATAATTTTTCGTAGTCATATTATATGTTTTGTAGAAATTTTATAATAACAAATTTAATTTTTCAGATAAAAGAAGTAATTTTCCAAAAATGCAGTTTTTCCACATTTTGATGACGCGCCCATTTTAAATCTAGTTTTTATTAATTTTATAAATTAAATTTGACAACATAAACATTTTATTTTTAATATGTATATAAAAATTGACATTGGTTGAATTTTTTATATATTTCTAATAACTTTCATGTTTGGATGAATAATTAAAATACACTACATTTTAATTGAAAACAACTTTTTTCATAAAAATAATTTATATGGCTAAATTATATTTTTTAATGGTTTTAAAGTATAAATATAATATATTTTTATCAATGAATACAATTTATTTAATTGGAATTAATTTTACATTCAATTTTGATGTAAAAACATTTCAATCTTTTGCAATGTATTAACTTTTCAACCCCATTTTTCATTTCGACAATGAGATTAATTTTAAATGAATTACTATAACTTTTATTTTTTGAATTTTTAAAAATAGATTCCATATTTTGAATTATTAGGTCAAAATTACTAAAATAGAATTATTTTTTTAGGTATTATGAATAGTAACATCAGTAATTTTTATTAATACAGTAAAAAGGTAAATCGAGTAATTATGGGTAAATATAATGTTATAAAATTACGTTATCATAGGTCCTAATGTGACTAGATGTGTTATTTTTGACCTCAATCGTCCTTTGGTCTAAATTATACCCTTTTAGGCAACTCAGATCAGATTAAGACATTGAATATATTTTATTTAATCAAAAGTTCAATATGTCTTACTCAAATTGTTTTAACTAAATAATTTTTAATATATGGTTATGTAGAAGATAAATTAAACTATAAAAAATAATTTTAAATCTAATATGTTTTTATTTATCATGGAAATTTATTTTTAATTTTTAGGAAATAAATATTTACCTTGATATCTTATAAATTAATGATGCATAAATTATGTAGTTGATGAGAAATAAATAAAATAATTTTTATTAAAATTATAATAACCATTAAAACCCAATAACACTTGACCAAATCATATTGGTCAAGTAAATATTGACCTTAATAATCTAAGGGACTGTTTATTTACTATTTGGATCCTTATTGGAAGTATTATGACACTTATAGTATTTTATTTAAAGTGATGATAAAGTTGTATCATTCATGCTTTAATAGATATAATATTTTTAATATAGTATTTTCCAGAATATATATTCGACTAAAAATATTCATATGAAATATAGAAGAATTATCTTCAATATGGTATTAAATTTTTTATTTTTATTCAGAAAAATAATTATATTAAATAATTATAAAATATGTATGTAGTAATTATTTTATTAATGGAAATATCAAATTAATTTAACTATAAAATTAAAATAAATATAAATTGGGATAATTAATATTTGAAAATAATTATTAGATGAACATGAACTCAAAGGGATATAATAAAATATTTTTTTCATGGATAAAATCTTATCTTGATATTTTAAAAATCAATAAATTCAATAGTGTTAAAATTGACAGTATTGATTTTTTATCAAAATTATATATTATTAAATTATTTAAAAATCATATAAATTTTTTAAAAATATATAATAATTATTATATGGTTTAAAATTGTCAAAATTATTTATTTATGGTCTAATTGACATCAAAGAATAAAAAATTATACTATTTTAATATTTAATAATTTGTTACCTTAGTTTAAATTAAAATATAATAACTAATGATTAATTGAAATGATAAGGTTTGAATTATTAAAAAAACATGTCTAAAATTTATTTTTTGATGATATTACAACCTTATCTCAATATATATTTGAATAAATGATATTTCTGTTCTATTTGTTTGAGATATGTTTTATTATAATTAATATTTTTTGAGATTCCAAAAGTACCCCTCACCTCATTTATAAAAGGTCACATCCTCCATCACTTCTTAACTTTATATTGAGGCTTCAAGTTTGTCCATACCTTGAACATTTTCCTTGTCAACTTCCTTAGTCAAATTCTATATATGTGGGTCTTCTCAAAAGACCAACTATAGTGCCATTAAGTGGAGATCTAGAAGGATCTCACTGAAGAAGAGGTAATCTTCTTTACTGACTCTATCAAGATCCTTTCTTCATCTACATCCACTTATTTTCTATTTAAATTATTAATTAAATACTACAGTATCACCTATATACATTTATTTTGTTTTTTTATGGAATAAACTTATTCCACCTTCTATCCATCCTATGAAAAACAAAATCACCACATGTGCGTATGTATATCTTACCATCTCCACGCCATGGTGTAAGCAATTTTTTCACAACCATATTACATAGATGAATATAATGATGGAAATAATATCAATATATGATTATTATAACATGATTTGGAGTCTATATGAAAATATATACCATCCACCTCCATACCATTTCATAATTATGGAAATGATATCGTCGCTCGTGTGTATGTATGGCTTTCCATCTCCATGATGTGATACGAATAATTCAATGTGATAATCATTAAATAATGATTATATAAATTAATTGAATTAATAAATATGATATATATTATACTAATATCATTATTTAAATGATATAACTATAACCTAAGAAGAGGAACTTATAGGATGAAACATGCGTAAGAAAATAAAGAATTTATTACCTGATGGATGAGTAATAATGTTAATAACAAACAAATGAAAATATGATCATAATTAAAAAATATGATCTTAGAATAAGTGAATGAAATTTTTTAAATACATATACAGTAGTTTTTGATACATATAAAGGCTATAGGACCGATGTTATGGGATTATTTTTTCTCACTTATATTTCTATGTGACAATTTCCTTATGCACCACCTATTTCTTTTATGTAGTGTTTATGTTATCCATGAATGTTTCTATGAATCATATTATGATGGTTATGATATTTAAATAGTAATTTAATATTTAATATTTTATGATGCATATGATTTGACTGATTATAAATTGGTAAGGGATAATTCTGCAATCTCATTATTATCTGAGATTGATTATACGTAATTATTTACTGGGATATAACTATAATCCATGTACATTTTTTAAAAAAATTATAAAATGTTCACTATTATATTATGTATATTTAAATTCATTTTTATAATTTTTTTTCCATTACTACATGGTTTTTAAGGAATATCTCTTTTTTCCATATGAGGTACTTTTTGACTTTTCTGTCAGAAGTACAAGAAGAATGTTTTTAACATATATTTCATGAATGGATTTTACCACTTTCAAAACACCTTATTTTCATGAATCTTATATTAAAAGTGTTAAAATTTATTTTCAATGAAATTCATTTCTTTTAAAATTTTGTGGTGTTCTACAAAATGAAAATGACTTTTTAGAATAAAGGACATTTTCCTCAAGAATAAATTTCATGTGTTATATCAAAATTATTTTTCATATTAGATGGAATTATTTAATAGTATTATGTTTCAAGTATAATATCCTTATTTTTACTATGGTTTAATAGTGTTTATGATGGAATTTTATTTCTAAAATACATTTGTTTTACATACATTGTGTTATGGTGTTTAAAGAATTTCATTTTATTCCTTGTTTTATGGTGAATTATTTATGTTACTAAGGAATTTGTAAGAATGATTTCATTATGAGATGGGTGGTACCTATATCTCCCTCCAATGAATTGGTAAATATTTATATCTCATGATATAAACATGACTAGAATGAAAAATAATGATGGTTCAATAATACCAACCTAGAAAGTCATGTAAATCTGGTTCAGTAATACAGGGTTGGAACTGTAGGTAAACTCAATTAAATAATAGACTTTTTCCACAATGATGGTCTTGGAAATTATACTTGTATAATATGGAAATTATTTTATATGCTTATGTGTTATCAACAATTCAACATCTTATTCCAATGATATTTTCTCATGGCTCTTTTCCTTTATGATTTATGCCTTATGAACTTAAAATATTTATTTTAAGTATAATGATTTTGATATTTGTTATACATGGTATGATTTTCAAAATATATGTTTATAAATCCTTATGTTTATGTTTTGTTTTATGTTTTACATGTTTACCCTTGATGGGAATTTAATTTCATCCTTTTTTATGTTTCTTTTAACTAATATATAAAGAAGGATATTCAGTTATATGTGTCAAAAAGTGGTTCTAGTTATGAAGGAAAACACAGGAGATGAAGTAAATGTTTTATTAACCAGATGTTTATATTTATTGATTTCCAAAGACACTAAACTAATACAGTCTTTGGGTTTCTTTTTTTATCATGTATTATGTATTCCTCAAAATTAATATAATATCCATGTACATCAAGATTAGTGTTTTCAAAGTTGGTATTAGAGAAAATGTTTTTGTTAACCTTTGGAAACAAGAATGAAAAATATTTAGTGAGATCCTTATAGATATTTCTAGGGTATGTCTAGGGATGTCCTAAGGATAAGTCTAATTATAGGTTAAAATCCAAAAACTTTGGTAATGATCATGGATAACCTAGGATTAAACCTATGATGTTATAGATTAAAATCACTTTCCCTTGATTATGTTGTTTTCTTTTAGAAGATTTATTTCTCACCTCATTCTTTATGGTCATTGTTAATACAAGAAACAAGAATGAACTGGGTTAACATTAGGTTTAATGGACAATTTTGTGATTATGAGAAACGAAATTGGATAATGACTGGAGAGAAAGATATTGCGATTAAGACGAATTAGTTATCATGATATATGATAAAAATGTGAACATTGGTGACTTTAGTAGAACATCACATAATAGTAAGATGTACATATATAAATGTTACATGTTTTACAATAATAAAGGAAATAATATTTGAATTATTAAATTTCAAGAAGAATGGAATAAGAACCTTGGGGAATATCTCAAATGGAGGAGAATATGTCATCTCTGTGGGAAAAGGGTTCACAGAGTGACCAATTGTTATGAAGTTTAATGTCTCATCTGTTAAAATCATTGTAATTACCCAACTCATTTCCTAGACATAATAATATACTTATAAACCAAGTAAGGACATATTCCATGACAACCATTAAATTGGAAGGATTTATATATTTATTTATTTTGATCCAAGAATTAATAATATTTATTTGTATGGGGACTATTTAGTTTTTGTTTTTTGTTAATGCTTTTCATGAATATGTTGAAAAGTTATAATCGAAAAGAAAATTTATTTAAGGGTAATATGCTATATTTGTAGAACATATGATTAAGGGAAATATAACCCTTAATATGTCCCTTATGTGAATATAATGATGTTTGGATAATGATATGTTGGATATGAATAAGTAAATTGGATGATAATAGTTTCTTGGGAAGTAATTATGGATTTATTTTCAATATTGTTATGATATCATGGATAAAGTAAAAAACTTTTTGGGAAATAAGATATATATCCAATAAGTTTTTGAAAATGGGAACTTGCATGTTTTCAATAATTACATATGGTAATTCATGTTATTACCATGACTCAAGAAAATACATGATGAAGGTGATCATATGTTTGAAATGTGACCAATAAGAGTTACCTTAGGATATATGGTGGAAAAATGTTAATATGAGGTAGTGTACCTCTTTCTAAAGTTTTCAATTTTCAGTTTTTGAAAGAATTTTAAGGTTACCCATTTAGGTATAATATAATTTAAACTCTATAAATTTTTTTATTATCTCACTATTGGTGGACTTATGCATATTCGATACCTTGTTGTAACCTTTTTGTTGGGATAAAGATAGATGGAATGACCTGTAATTTTATTTATAGATCACATGGTCTGCTAATACTTCAAGAATGAAAAATTCAACTTCATTTCTTTGAATAAGAACAGAAGGGTAAATTTCTCAAGGCATGAACAATGGAGAGATTGTACTGAATAAAAGTATATATATATAATCATGTAAATTGTTCAACATTAGCAAAAATGGATCATGATGTAAACGGGTGTCTTATTATCATCATTTTTTTATATCAATAACCTCTTTCATGCTTCTTTAGTTTAGGGTTTTGTGATTGTTAACCTTCACTAGATCACCATCTTTCTTGTGATCAGTTATCTTTGTCAATCTCTAGGAATATTTATGATTTTTTTCAATGCCGAATATTGACATATTTTCTCCTACATTGAGACCTAGTTATGATTTACTTTGGGTAACTATTTTTTTACAACTATTCCTTTTTAAACGGAATTTCTAGTCGTTGTTTTTATGATGTGGGTTTCTGTGAAATAAACATTCACGTATTAAATACTTTAAAAACCCAAAAAAATGTTGATAGTGAAATTCATTTTAAGGGGTATAATGTAACACCCTGATATTTTTATATATTTTTTTAATATCTTGTGTTTACTCTACACCCAGTTATGCTTGCGCAATATGCAACACAGACTTAGATTATGGTTTACGCAATGCTATGATTTTCTTGTGTTACACACAATTTCAAGTTCTTTTGATAGAATTAATTTCACACAAGGCTGAGTATAAGTGAACAACTAATTTTTATTATTTTGACCCATAACCTAGTCATTATAATAGAGGGTATAAACTATATTAATTTTCTTTTGAAAAGCTATTTAAATGAAAATGAGTGAGTTTATAAAATAATAAAATCACTCTTGATGGTTTTTTTTAATCAAATATATGTTTAATATATTTAATATATTGTTTAAAATTTATCTTATATATTTTCTAGACATGATTTAAGAACAAATTCAATTTTTCGGATAAAAGAATTAATTTTCAAAAAATGCAGTTTTATCGACTTCTGATGGTGCACACATTTAAAATATAATTTTTGACACTTTTATAAATTCTATTTAATAAAATAAACATTTTCATTGGAATCGGGATTCAAAAATTTGCTTTGGATAAATATTTGTTATTTTTCTAATAACTTTCGTGTTTTGATGAATAATAAAATTGTACTATATTTTAATTGAAAAAAAAAATTCATTGAAATAATTAATATGGTTAAATTATATTATTTACTGGTTTTAAATTATAAATTTAATATATTTTTATCAGTTAATATAATTAATTTCATTTGTATTAATATTATATTTAATTTCAATGTACAAACATTTCAATCTTTTGCAATGTTTTAATAGTTAAAACATATTTTTTGTTCTGAAAATGGGATTAATTTTAAATTAATTAATGAAACTATTATGTATTAAATTTTTAAAAATGTATTCCATATTTGGAATCATTAGGTCTAGATTATGTAAATAGGAATCTTTTATTTTTAGTCATTATGAATAGTAACTTCAATAATTTTTATTAATATGATAAAAAATGTAAATCAGGTAATTAATGGAAAATATAATGTTATAAAATTAATTTAATACTTTTAATATAGTGATTGGATGAGTTATTTTCTACCGACACCATCCTTGGGTCTAAATGATACCCTTTAAAAGCCAATTGGATGAGATTAAGACATTTGATATATTTTATTTAAAGACATGTTAAATATGTCTTACTAAAATTTTTATAACTATATCATTTTTAATATAAAGTTAAATAGAAGAAAAATTTGACTATAAATACTCATTGTAAATATAAGATGTTTTTATTTATCATGGAAACTTATAATTATTTTTTAGGAAATAAATATTTACCTTAATAGATTATACATTAATGATGTATAAATTATTTAATTGATGAGAAATAAATAAAATAATTTATATTAAAATTATAATAACCATTAAAATACAATAAAAATTGAAAAAATATTATTTTTTGAGTTAATATCGACCATAATATTCCAAGGGTCTATTTATCGACAATTTGTAGCCATATGGGAAGGATTGTGACACTTATAATATTTTATTTAAAGTGATGTTAAAGTTGTCACATTCACGATTTAATAAATATAACATTTTTAATATTGGATTTTTAGAAGGTATATTTAACTAAAAATATTAATATGAAATATGTAAGAATTGTATTATTTATTTTATTTTAATCTTTTTTCATTCAAAAAATAATTATACTAAATAATTATACAATACAGATGTAGTAATTATTTTATTAATCGAAATACCATATTAATGTAATGAAAAATATTGAAATAAATATAATTTGGGATAATTAATATATAAAAGAAATTTTATTGATGACCTAGACCCCTTAGTAATTTAATAAAATATTTTTTTAGTGTAAAATATTATCTAGATATTTTTAAAAATCAATAAATTAAATAGTAACAAAATTGACACTATTGATTATTTATCAAAATTATGTGTTATTAAATTATTTAAAAATTATATAACATTTTTTAAAAATTATATAATAATTATTATATGCTTTAAAATGTTCTAAAGTATTCATTTTTGGTCTAATTGACATCAAATAAGAAAAAATAACATTATTTTAATAGTGAATAATTTATTACCGTGATTGAAATTAAAATATAATAACTTGGGGTTAATTTGAATGCTAAGGTTTACATTGATAGAGAAAACATGTATAAATTTTATTGGTTGATGATATTATAACCTTATATCATTATATCTTTGAGTAAATTTTTTTTGTATTTGTATAGAGATATATTTTATTATAATTAATATGTTTGGAGATTCTAAAAAGTGCCCATCACGTCAATTATAAAAGGGAATCTCCACCCTCACCAGTTCACTTCAATTTTAGCCTTAATGATCATCCATACCCTACCCATTTACCTTCTCAACATTCTTAGTATCATTCTAGTGGTTTTGTTCTTCCCAAATGACAGACCTTAGTGCCTTTAAGAGGATATCTATAGGGAGCTCACCGAAAAAGAGGTAATCTCTTTTACCAACTCTCTCAAGAACATTTCTTCTTATACTTCCTCTTCTTTTGTTGTTTCCCATATTAAGTAATAACTAATATATTACTTGTATACTTAAATATTATTGTAGTTATGGAACAACCTTATTCTACCTTATATACATCCAAAAGTAAATAAAATACCCATTAGTGGGTACGTACGGCTTACCGTCTCCATGTCATGTAGTAATCTATTTTTTCACCACCATATTACATGGATGGATATAATGATGGAAATAATATCAATATATGATTATTATAACATGATATAGATTCTAGAAAAAAATAGATACCATCCACTTTCATACCATTTCACAATTATGGGAATGATATCATTTCTTGTGCTTACGTATAGCCTATTGTATCCACGATGTGATGTGACTTGTTCTACATGAAATTTATTTTTTTAAGAAACTGGTGCCTTCGCTAGAAAAACATGTCACAATTATTATAATAAATAAATAGGTTACAGAAGTATAAAATATTGAAACATTTTACAACCCTTATTATAAAAGGGGAGTAAATTAGGAGGAAGATCATCAAGACATGTAATATCTCAATTTACTCCCTTGTTAGTGAGGACATTAGCATACATGATAGCTTAAAAAATATATGTGAGTGATGATGTAATCAATTACAAGAAGAGTGTGGGTTCAGTCCATCCAGAGGGTGGTGATCGGCCACACGAGATGTGTCACTCAATTCCATATCACTTGCACAATGGTCGTTGAGTCACTCTCAATCCATAGGTTGTTCCAACCATGTTTCTTGGAAAATGATATGACATGTATCATACTCATCATTTCAGCCTCTAGCGAAGAAGAACTGCCACAACAACCATAAAAAAATTGAGGATCTAACCCAGACGGTTCCTGATGATGTTACCATAACCTGTAGGCCCTAGATTTCCTTTGGCGGCCCCATCCACGTTAACCATAATACTTCAAGGGAAAGGAGCATGCCAAAACCATCAAAAGTACCGTGGGGTTGGCAGAAGTTTCAATCAATACAAAGACGTATCAAGATTCCAAATTCATTCACAGTGTTGTATCAATGGACCTTATGGATCGTAGCAGCTCCGTGTTTGGAAATAAGGATCTTCATTTGACCTGCATTATGGATAAATGTGCACTTATTGTGAATCAGAGAATTTCTATCATACTAGATCAGGTGGTGAAGCTCTGTGAAAACAATAAGAAAAAGGTTCTTAATTTGTTGAGAACTATTCATGTCTGCACATCTCTTTAGTTGATATTTGACAGAGTCATGATTCAACCATCTGTAGTCAGATATGTTAAAAATTCAGTTCCAAAGAGAAGAATAGGTGGAATGAGAAAGAAATAGATGATTGGTGTCTTCTCTTTTTTGATTACAGAGTCATCATTTATAAAAGAGTCGAATACCATACGATTGAAGATTTCCATCAGTGGGGACCATGTTGTGAGAAAGGCTCCAAAGAATAGTCAATCTTGAAAGTTTTATCCAAAGTTTGTCAAAAGATTTTATCCAACCAAAATTAATTTCCGAGTTACAAAAATAATTATTTTAAAAAAATTAATTAAGCATACCATTATTTGTAAGTTCCCAAATTAGGACATTATTTGCGATATAGAATGGATAGTTGTCAAGGAATTTCAAAATGGTGTTGGAGATATGATCGTTTTGTGAGTTTAGAACCTCTCTAATTGAAGGGTTGGTATTTTCAAGACTTTGGCAAAGAGAAACCATGGAAATTTAAGGAGTTCCAGTTCATTTGTCTAACTAAAAGTTCATGGAAGATTCTCTAGAGACCATCCACCTTGAGTTGTTCATAATCGAGGAAAAATATTATTTTATGGATCGATAGATATATGAGTTAAGAAAATTCGAGTTTCCTCTCTTATGTTTTTCATGAAATATATTTTTTAGAAAAGAAATGGAGACAGATTTATTATAGAGAGGATTCTAAGTGAGTTTGGTTGAAGAGCCTCTTTAAAGTACATAAGATTTTTTATGCCAACACCACCTTTATCAATAGGTTTTCAATAAGTTAACCAGGGTATGGTCACAAGTTTCTTTTCTACAGTTCTACATGTCCAAACGAAAATTTTGATAGATATATTTATTTTTTTAATTATTCCAGCATGTCATTTGTATACCATCATAGAGTAAACCATTTTAGAAACAATATTATAATTGATAAGGGAGATTCTGCCTACCATAGAGAGGGATTTTCCATTCCATGAAGATAACTGATTAAGAACATGGTCAAAAATTTTAGAAAAATGAAAATATTTGGGTCTTCCACAATATATGGGAAAACCTAGGTATGTAAAATGAAGATAGCACTCTTTTATACCTAGGTCACTTATAATATTGCATTTCTGATTAGGGGGGAAATTTTTTCCAAAGACTATAGAAGATTTGTTCTAACTAATGTCTTACCCAGAAATCTTCTCATAGTGAACGAGGGAATTTTTGAGGTTTTGAATGTTTCTTTTATCACAATGAATAGAAATAATGATATCATTGGCATAAAATAGGTGGGTGGATGCTTTCGCATTCTGCGATACATGAATGTGTTTGAGTTTGTTTTGATCAACAATATAAGTGAGAATGTGGCTAAGATAGTCCTCTATAATGGAGAAAAGGATGGAAGAAATGGGGTCACCTTGTCTAACACCTTTAGTACATTTGAAATAGACTTTGGGGGAGCAGTTAATAAAAATGGAATTAGAGGTTTGGTTGAACAATATTCTAATTGAAGTGATAAATGTATCACTAAAACCAAAAGATTGAAGCACCTTGAAAATAAAGCTCTAATCAATGGTGACAAAATCTTTTTTAAAGTCAAGATTAATTGAAATATTACCTCTTATGCAAGCTTTGTTTAAAGTGTTAATACACTATTATGTAAGAAAAATATATTTTTGAATGGATCTTCCCTTTATAAACCCAAATTGATTCCAGGAGATAATTTTTTCAGTGATAGATGAAAGCCTATTATCAATTATTTTTGTGATGATTTTAAAAAGGTTGTTAATGAGAGAAATGGGACTAAACAATTGAATATCATAAGCATTGTATACTTCTATAATTAAAGAAAAAAAATTGGGCATTTAGGGTATGAGGGAGAACACCATTAATGAATAAATACTTGACAAGCTTGTAAACATAAAATTGAATAATATCCCAATAATGCTGAAAGAAACAATTATTGAAGACATCAGGCTGAGGAGCACTATCAGGATTTAATTAACGCATGATTATATAAATTAATTGAATAAATAAATATGATATATATTATTTTAATATAAATCTGTAAATTATATAACTATAACATAAGAAGTGGAACTTATCTTACAAAATATGCATATGAAAATAAAGAAGTTAATACCTAATGGATGAGTAATAATGTTACAAACAAACAAATGATAATATTATCATTTATTATGAATATGATTTTATAATAAATCAATTAAATTATTTAAATCATTATACCGGAGGTTTAGATACATAAAAGGATATCGAACCTAAGGTAAGGGATTATTTTGTCTCACTTTTATTTCTATTGGACATATGCCTTATACACCACCTATTTCTTTTTGTGTGGTGTTTATTATGCACATGAATTATTTTGTTACTATTATTATTAAGATTATGATATTTACAAATTTATATAATTTTATTTATTATAAAAGGAATATGATTTGACTGATTATTTATTGGTAAGGGATAATTTCTTGATCTCATTATTATTAGGGACTGATTATATGTAATTATTTATGGGGGTATATTTATCATCCATATCCATGTTTTAAAACTATATAAATCAAAAGTTTACTATTCTAATATGGATATTTAAAGTCATTTTTACTCATTATTGGCTTTTACTACCTATTTTGGATTAAATCTTTCTTTAGTTTTCCATACGATGTACTTTTTTACTTTTCTGACAAATTTACAAGAATATTTTTTTAACTTATACGGCGTGAATGGATTTTTACGGTTTCATAATGCATTATTTACATGAATATTATCCTAAAAAATTTCAAGGATAGTTTCAAATAATTTAATTTCTTTTTAAATTGTTGGGAGTTTTAAGAAAATAAAATGATTTTGTAGAAAAAAGGGTATTTTCCTCAGGAATTAATTTCAAGTGTTATATAAAAATTATTTTCCAACTAAGACGGAATTTTTAATAGGGTTATATTTCATGTATAATAATATTACTGTTACTATGGTCTAATTGTGTTTCTAATGAAATGTTATTTATGAAATCTATTTTTTTACATGGATTATGGTATGGTGTTTAAAGAATCCCATTTTATTCCTTGTGTTAAGATAAATGATTTATTTTATTATGGAACACATAATAATGATTTAATTATGAGATGGGTGGGACATATAACTCCCTCAAATGCATTAGGTAAAGATTTATATCTCCTGAGATAGACATTACTCTAATGGAAAATAATTCTGGTTCAGTAATACTAAGATGGAACAACAAATAAATTTGGTTCAGTAATATATGGATGGAATGATAAGTAGACCCAGTTTAGTAATAGACTTTATCCATATGATGGTCTTGAAAATGAGCCTTGGTTAATATTGAAATGATTTTATATTCTTATGTATTTTCCACAATTCCATTTTTTAGGCCAATGTTATTTTCTTCTATCCTTTATTCCTTTGTGATTTATGCCTTATGAACTACCAAGATTTATTTCATGAGTCTGGATTTTTACATATGTTATACAAGGTATGATTTTCAAAAGTTATGTTTATACATTCTTATTTTTATGTTTTGTTTGATATTTTCCATGTTTACCCTTATTGAGCATTTGGTCTCACTTGATTTTATGATTCTTTTCCCCATGATATAAATAGGGGCACTAAGTAAAATGTTTCAAAAATAGGTTCTTGTTATGAAGGAAAACGTAAGAGATGATATAGATTTTTTATGAACTATTTTTTTATCTTTCTTAGTTTCCAAAAACACTAGTCAAATATGATCTTTGGGAATCCATTCGTGTCATGTATTAACTCAAGGCTTTAGGGTTGTCAAGCATGGTTTACCAACCATGCAACGACCACATTGTGTTATTTCTCACTCACACCCCTACCCAAAATATTTGAAACACACGATTATGGAAACATTTCACCTACCATGTAGATTTTCTTTCCCATTGAACCAAAATTCATGGTTATTTGTAATCCCTTGAATGATTTAAACAAACTATGCACCTCTATAAAAAGGTTGCATGGTTTTTTCTACACGATTAGCACTAACAAAGAGCCAACTATGCACCCTTAACTACCACTTCAAATACTATGTTATTGAATTATGGTACTTTTAAAACGCATCCAAACTCTCAATAAACATTATAATCCATAAAACACATCTAAAAAATAATTTTAAGGGATTCAAAACTCATAAATTCATTCCAAATATCACTTTAAAATTTATCCCACCCACCATATGAAAAACACTAATCCCTTTTAAAATTTTCAACTGGTCCCAAACAAGGTGTGTTATAATCTCTAAAACATAGTAACTATCATCCTAAAGAAGTATTAAGGGATATATAAATGATTTATATGGAATACATAGGTAAGGAATACATGTTTAAATAGTTGTGTCTGATTTCAAAAAGTCCAATGCACTATCAAACATTACTTTAATCACATGATAAATAGTCCATTGAAACTCATTCAAACACTCATAACCAGAAAAAATGGTAGGAGGGTTCTTACCCATGCCCATATATATAGAGAAAAAATCACGTCATCATACCTCCCATAAACTTCCATATGGTACTTACCACCATAGTTTCTATCTCCTAACAGATAATTCTGAACTACAGTATTCACACCATTGTAATTTACTATTAAATAATGCCATTTATAATGACCCAATGTTTTATCAATGGAATTCCCATCTTAAAATTATTATTTATAGTATAATAACATTAGGAATCACAATAACATATAATTATACAAAATATTACGTGACTATTAAATATAATTTTCCCACTTCTATGTTTTGAATTTCAAAAATCTGACATACGCGGTTGTGTTCAAGATGATTTTCAGAGTCTAATAAAACAAAAATAATTTTTTCTGAATAGTAAAATACCCTTAAGAATAGTAACCTACCCTGATGAATAGTAATACGACACTTATGAATAGTAAATAGTTCAAAATAATAGTAACATTACCCTTGAATAATTAAATAAAATTACGGTATCTTATAAGTGATAATTTGAACATAGTAAAAGTATTGGTATTTTTGTTAGTCATAAATAATAAATTATATTTAATTAATTAATTTAAAATAAAATTTATTTCATAAAATATTTTCATAAATTAAAAAATCTATTTCTTATAGATTTAAGATAATTTTATAAGACCTTACGTAATTTTTGAAAGCATTGTAAAATCAGTTTTAATTTTAAAAATTGTTTTTTTCAAGTATATTATGATTTTTAAATAAATATCAAATTAATAATATTTAGAAATTTATTTTTTGAAAAATGGACTTCATTTTTGGATTCTACATGTTGAAAAATTGTTGGGGTGAATTTTTTGTATTTTTCTGAAATACATGAATTTTTTATGAATAGTGAAATACCATAATTTACAAAATAAGCTAAATAAGCTAATTGTAAAGCCATGTATGATGTTCTACTGATATGAACTCACCTGGTTCAGGATCACATGATAATATTACTATTCTTGGTAATGGAATACTCACTATTCCTTTTCTTGTGGAGAAATAATAAATTAATGAGTTTTATATTGAGAAATCTCATCTCCCCTCCACTATAAAAACCACCCTTCACACCCTCATTTCCTCACACCTCTAAAGATTAAAGCCTTGTCTAAAATCTTCTCAAGAATCTTTCCTATCTCCTCCCCCACATCCAAGAGCTTATTTTATCATCAAAATATCAAGCCTAGGTCTCATAAGGAGGATCTAAAGAGGAGGATTCAAGAGGTAATTTCTTTTCCTCTTTCCTTCAATTTCCTTTCAATTTCAAGTTGTTTTTTTATTCTCTCCCCACCTATCTTCATCCACATTGTTTGGAAACAATATTATCCTAAATATACTGTAATTTTATGATACTAATGGGATATTATACCATCCAACCACTTTTCCCTCTTCCTTTTATTTTATAAAAGAAAACGTTGTTCATGTGGTGTTAATCTATCACCTTCAAGAACGACATGTCTTCCTTTTTCCATTTCTACTTTTAGATATGGTCATAAAACTATTTTTATAGTTGCACCAGAATATTTTATATTTATTATTTATTATTTAATGTTTTGGAACTAACTTATGTACATATTACTAAATTATTAAACAAAACAAGTTCGTTTTGGTCGAAAAACCGTCCAAATAAACCGAAACAATCATCATTTAAATCTTATCCAAATATTCATACACTTGGTATATAATATATTTCATTATAATATCATTTTACTTCTTTAATATCATTAATAACATGAAATATATTTTCTGTATGTTTATCCATGTTCTACACGAACGTACATTTATGAATACATGTGAACCGCTCAAGAAAACCATAAAAACAAACAGTCCCGAACAATGTTTTTAAACTCTATAACCCATCCAAAGGCCCATAAAATAACTTAACTAAAACATAATTAACCATATTCAAATACACAAGTTTATATAATTTTCAATTAATGAATCTAATGTGGTTATACTGAACATTAACGTGAAGAATGTGTTCAGATACAAGGTAAAGGGAAATTTTCAAACCCAACTTTCATCCTTCATGTTCACCCACTTTCACTCTTTTTTTTATATGGTTACTCCTTAAAAATCATTTTTGTCATCATTTTATTTTTTTTTCTGGGATATACATTTTTTTCACTAGTTTTTATGTCAAAAAAATATTTCCCAAAAGAACTCTTCTTTTGAGAACACCCCTTTTACTTCTCATTCAAGGTTGACGGTTCTTGTAACTTGTATGTTATTCCCTCTTTATTTTGGGATGAAAGGTTTATGAATTTTTTATTATGAGATTAAACTCATTCATTTTAATGGGTTAATTATGTTCATTTTTTTATATGTTCATTGTGGAATGCATGATAATTGATAATGTTATGATTTGACGAGTACGCCCAGAATTATATAGCGCAATATAAATGTTTCAATGTGACGAGTGTGACCGAAATTATACCACACTAAAATGTATTGGGTAAAGTGATAAATATCATGATTTAATGTGAAATTATGTGTCAACAATATTCTATCTTTTTTCACAAGTATTTGTGGTAGTTAACTACTAATACGTGATGTTTCATTTTTATGCATTGCCACATTTCAAGTCTTTTATTAATGATTCCTCTCATGTTCATGTTCATTTGCCTATGTTATGATTATTCTCACCCCAAGCTATATTGTACATATCTATCCTCTTACTGGGCTTTGAGCTCACCCCTTTTTATGTATATCATCAGGTTACTACATGTACTAAGGAGAGGTAAAGTTCCAATAAGAAGCTAGAGAAGAAGGAATTCAATGAATGTTTATGCTTGATTGTTATGTGTGGTCCTAGTTTTCCAAAGACACTAAACCTTTGGATCCTCTATGTGTAATACTAGTATGTTATTTAGATTTAAAATTATGTAATAGTAATGTATGAAAAGGTTGGGTCTCTATAGTTTGTATCAGAGGTGGGGCCCATCATTACGTGCAGTGCACTGCCTGGGTTGAGATATAGGGCCCACAACAAGGATGTTGTGCTCTAAAGGGGGGTTATTGTAACACACCCGAATGATAAAAGGATTAAATTAATTAATGATATTACTCATGTCAACAAGGTGTACCTTCCTTTTCGGGAGCCTTCCTGATTAGAACTCCACAGTTAAGTGTGCTTGGCCTGGAGTAATAGTCAGGATGGTTGACCTTCTGGGAAGTATCCCAGGGTGTGTGCGAGTGAAGGAAAAAAGCACTGGAAAGGACATGTGTTGGCCTATGGTGACTATCAATAGTCAGATGACTCATTCAGACACATGGGTGGGCCCCAATGTGGGGACCACGTGTCTGTGGGGAAACTGGTGGTACCTGCCGGGCCAGGACCCGACGACCTTGTTAAGGCGGGGTTTATGTGCTGTCACTGGGACCCATTTTTCATAGTTGGTATTAGAGGTAAGGTATAGTTAATTTTGGAATTAGGTTTAGTGAACCTTGGAGAAAACCTATAGTATGATACTAAGTACAAATATGCATACAATAAGCTTTATATAGGGTTCCCATATGTCCTGGATTTAGTATAAATTGTGAAAATGAATAAGTTATTTATTCATAATTTGTTGAATTTATTTTATTCTAATCTTTTCTATTTTAGAAAATGGTGGGAACTAGGAGAAACCAGGAACTAGAATCCTTGTTAAGGTGGGGTGTCTGCACTGTCACCGGGACCCAGTTTTCATATTTGGTATTAGAGGTAAAGTTTAGTTAATTTCAGAATTAGGATTATTGAACCCTGGAGAAAACCTCTAGTATGAGACTAAGTACAAATATTCATACAAGAACCTTTATATAGGTATCCCATATGTCATAATTTTACTATAAATTGTTAAAATTAATAGGTTATTTATTCATAACTTGTTGACTTATATTTTGTTCTAATCTTTTCTATTTTAGAAAATAGTGGGAACCAGGAGAAACCAGGCCAACAACTCGTGCGAGGTCCAATGCAACGATTTCCCAAAAGACATCCCCACGGATTTGGCAGGTGGAGTTTATAATTTCATGGAGATGTTTACCCAACTATCTCAGGTTATTAACAATAACCATAATAATGGGGAACACCCTCCATCACTAAATAAGGAGCGACTGGTTATCGAATGTTTTATGTGGCGAAAACCACCGACGTTTAGTGGATCTTTTGATCCATTAGTTATGGAACAGTGGGTCAACTGCATGTGGAAGATATTTTTTGTGATTCACTATTCTAAGACGAAGAAGGTGACACTAGTTTTTTATTGTCTGGATGGAGAGGCCGATCAATGGTGGGATTTGATTAAGAACAACAACCCATGGGGTGAAATTGAAGATATTGAATGATAAGACTTAAGATAATGTTTCTTTACAAGTATTTCACAAGAAATATTCACACAAATATGGAGAACGAATTTAGAGAGCTCAAGAAAATGGAAGGAGAATCTGTCACAACCAATGAAGTGAATTTCACAAGGCTTTCAAGGTACTCTTTGGGTTTTGTTATTAACAATGATATCAAAATTTATAGATTCTTTAGTGGATTAAAACCACAACTTCAAAAGGCTCTTTCAATTTAAGACTTTGGAAGTTATGAATAATTTGTTTGATGTGCTCTAAAAGTGGAGATAGAGTTTGTAGAATGGTCCCATAGATATGGCGATAAGAAACAAAAGATGGAGTTTCATGCTGGAGGATATAATGACAAAGGTGGAATGAAAAATCAACGACCCACATGCCAAAAATGTGGGAATTTGTACCATGGTAACTGCCTCAAATGGATGAGGAAATGCTTCAAGTTTTGGAAAGAGAACACCATGACCAAGAGTGTTTAAAGGATATAAAAAGGAAGGAGAATGTTGCCGAAGAAATGATATAACCACCCATGGTTCAATGCTACAACTATAAGGATCTATGAAACTATGTAAGCCACTGCACTAAACATCGAGTTCTCAAGGGTAATTAGCGTAAGAAGCCACCAAAGACAAATGAGAAAAGGGAATTCTTATGACATCACTACTATGGATGTGGATCAAAATAATGAAGTCACACAAGGTACCCTTCTTATTCACTCAATAATGAAAAACATCTTATTTGATTTTGGTTCTATGCATTCCTTTGTATCTTTCTAGTTTTCTAGAACTATAGAATCAAAGCCCTAAAACATTGAAGTAGAGATATATGTAAAAACACCATGTGGTGTAATCATTTCAGCCCAAGTATTTGACTATTCTCTTGTTGGCATATGTGGGAAGATTCTTCCAGCAAATCTTGTAATACTTCCCTTGGTGGAATTTTATGCTATAATGGGAATGGATTGGATATTTTTATATAGAGAACATATAATATATCTGGAAAAGGAAATATATTTTCATATTTTGAACCATCCCATGCTCTTCTAAAAATCCAAGGAAGATCATGAATCTCCATTGAAAAATCCTTCCATGGTGTGGGTGTTGATTCCCTATGAAGAATCATACCTCTCCCAAATGTTTGAGTCAACGGAAAGTGCCAACCTTAAGTAAATACACATTGTGAGGGAATACGGTGATGTATTTCCTGAAGAGTTACTCGGAATTCCCCCAGATCATGTGGTAGAGTTCTCAATAGAACTCATACATGGAGCTACTCCTAACTCAAAGTGTCCCTATTGGATGGATCCTATCAAACTGGAAGAGTTAAATAAGCAGTTGCAAAAGCATCTCGACAAAGGGTTCATACAACCTAGTGCATCACCTTGGGGTGTTCCAGTGCTCTTTGTGAAGAAGAAAGATGGAACTATGCGGCTATGTATCGATTATCAAGAACTCGACATGATCACCAAAAAGAACAAGTATCATCTTCCAAGGATTGATGATTTGTTTGATCAGTTAAGAGGAGATCAATACTTCTCAAAGGTGTATCTTCATTCTAGATATCATCACTTAAAGGTGAAGAATGAGGATATTTAGAAGACTTCCATCCGTATAAGGTATGGGCACTGTGAGTTTATAGTGATGCCCTTAGAACTTACTAATTCCCCTAAAATCATCATGGATTTGATGAATAGATACTTTAGAAATTACCTTGAAAAAAATTTGGTAGTGTTTATTGATGATTTTCTCATCTACTCTAAGAGTAAGGAGGAACATGATGAACATCTAAGACTTGTGTTGGTGACATTGAGAAAGGAGAAGTTGTACACCATGTTTAGAGAGGGTGGATTTTGGATGAAGCAAGTCACTTTCATGGAAAATGGGATCACAAGTGAAGGAATTTCTGTGGACCCTTCCAAAACAAAGGCGATTTAGGACTGACCCCGGCCCTAAAGTCTCACATAAATCCGTAGTTTTCTTAGATTAATAAGGTACTACCAATGTTTTGTGAGAAATTTCTCATGATTTTCAAGCCCGCTAACTATGTTAACAAGGAAAGGGGTAAAGTATTTATAGATGGAATAATATGAGGGAATATTCAAAGAGATAAAGAGAAGGTTGATCACTGCACATGTACTCACACTACCGAAAAGTGGATAATGTTTTGTGATATAAAATGATGCTTCAAAAAAAGGCTTGGGTTGTGTACTCATGAAAAATGAAAATGTGATAGCATATGCCTCACGACAGTTGAAGATAGATGGGTAGAACTACCTGAAACATGATCTAGAGCTGGAAGCAGTGATTTTTCCTTGAAAATCTAGTGGCACTACCTTTATGGTGATAAATATGACATATACACCGACCACAAGAGCCTAATGTATTTATTCACACAAAAGGGGCTCAACATGAATGAAAGGAGATGGTTAGAGCTAATCCAGGATTACGATTTCTCTATTCACTATCTTTTTAGTAACGCGAATAAGGTATTTGATGCTCTATGTAGAAAAAAAACATGCTACTCTATCAATGTTATGGATTTAGACAGACCCTATCTTCTTGGATATACAATGAATGGATTTAGAAATCATAAGGGTAGGGGATACATCCTACCTTTCCCAAATGATTGCACAACCATCCATCCAAGAGAAGATTATGGAAGCACAAAGGCATGATGTGGAGATACAAAAGATGGTGAATTATGTAAAGTAAGGGAAGCTTCAAGAGATTCATATCGAAGATGATGGTGTTATTCATTTTGGAATGCAGATTTGTGTGCCTCCATCACCCAAGATAAAGAAGGGTCTACTTGACAATGCACATAGCTCAACATTCTCTATCCTTCCTAGGAGTACCAAGATGTACCGGGATCTCTGAGGACACTTCCGGTGGGATAACATGATGGAGATTGTAGAATATATCTCAATTTCTTGGTATGCCAGAAAGTTAAAGAAGAGTGAAAAATGTCCAAAGGGTTGATGCAACCATTGCATATACCCATGTGGAAATGGGATAATGTTACTATGGACTTTTTCACGGGTCTCCTGAAGACGTCAAAGGGAAATAATGTGATATGGGTTATGGTTGACCGACTCAGCAAGACTGTCCATTTTATCTATATTCAGAAAGATCTCTTTCTTGAACAACTTGTAAAGATATATGTGAAGGAATTGGTGAGACTGCATGGTGTTCCACTCTCTATTGTCTCTGATCGTGATCTATGGTTCACATATAAATTTTGGATGAGCCTTTAACATGCTTTGAGTACTGAATTAAATTTCAGCACGTCCTATCACCCCCAAACTGATAGCCAATATGAAAGGACTATTCATACGATTGAAGATAGTCTAAGATAATGCTCTCTAGAAATCAAAGGTGGATAGAATCAACATCTCCCATTGATTGAGTTCTCAGACAACAATAGATTCCACTCGAGTATTCAGATGGATCTATATGAATCTCTGTATGGAAAGTGATGTATAACTCCAACATGTTGAGATGATGTTGGATAAAAAAAGCTACTTGGATCCAATATTTTGCAAGTGATTACAGAGAAGGTTCAAGTCATCCAAAAACACATCAAAGCTGCTCAATGTTGGAAAAAGAGCTATTCTGACAATCGTCGAAGAGACTTGGAGTTTGATGTTGTGGATAAAGATTTCCTTCGAAAATCACCATGGAATAGAGTCATGTGATTTGGAAAGAAAGGGAAGTTGAGCCCAAGATACATTGTCTCCTTTGATATCATTGACCGCATAGGATTCGTGCCCTATCAGCTTGCACTTCAAATGAATATGGCTCAATTTCATGATATGTTTCATGTATCACTCTGGAAAAAGTACATACCGGACCCCTCACATGTACTAAACTCAAAGGTGGTACAATTGGAAATGATTTCTCCTATAAGGAGCAGCTAGTAGAGATTCTGGATTTGAGAGATAAGGTTCTATACCACAAGACAACCCACCTTGTCAAAGTGTTGTGGAGGAACCATAATTTTGAAAAAACTACTTTGGAACCAAAAGTGGCGATGAAGGAGAAGTACCCTCACCTATTTATGTAAAACGAAATTTCGAGGGCGAAATTTCATAAGGGGGGAAGAATGTAACGACCCAAAGTTTTATCAATGGAATTCTCTTCTTATAATCATTTTTGATAATATAATCACATTAGGAATCACAATTACATATAATTATACTAAATATTATGTTATCATTAAACATAATTTTTCAACTTCTGTGTTTTGAATTTCAAAAATCTGAAATACACGGTTGGGTTCAAGATGATTTTTGGTGTCTAATAAAAAAATAATTTTTTGTGAATAGTATCATACCCTTATGAATAGTAACCTACCCTTATGAATAGTAATATATCCCTTATGAATAGTAAATCAACAAAAATAATAGTAACCTTACCCTTGAATAATTAAATAGAATTAAGGAATATTATAAGTGATAGTTTGAACATAGTAAAAGTATTGGTATTTTTGTAAGTTATAAATAATTAATTATAATTATGTAATTAATTTAAAAGATATGTAATTTATTAAAAAAATTTCATAAATTGACAAATCTATGTATTCTAGATCTATGATAATTTAATAAGAACATAATTAATTTTCTAAAGCATTATAAAATCAGTTTTCATTTTAAAAAATGTTTTTTCAAGTAAATTATGATTTTTAATTAAATATAAACTAATCATATTTAGAAATTTACTTTTGAAAAATGGACTTCATTTTTTGATTCTACATTTCAAAAAACAGTTGGGTTTACTTTTTGGTATTTTTCTGAAATACTTGAATTTTTGATGAATAGTGAAATACCATAATTTACAAAATAAGCTAAATAAGCTAATTATAGAGTCATGTATGATGTTATGATGATGTAATCCCACTTTTTTTGTTATCAAATTATATAATTACTATTCTTGGTCATTGAAGACTCACTATTCCTTGTCTTGTAGAGAAATAATAAATTAATGAATTTTATATTGAGAAATCCCCTCTCCCCTCCACTATAAAAAACCCCCTTCGCACCCTCATTTCTTGACACCTCTCAAGATTAAATATTTATCAAAAATCTTCCCAATATTATTACCTATCCCCTCCCCCACATCTAAGAGCTTATAGTCTCATCAAAATACCAATCCTTGGTCTCTTAAGGAGGATTCAAGAGGTAATTTATCTTCCTCTTTCCTTTAATTTCCTTTCAATTTCATGTTCTTTTCTTATTCTATCCCCACCTATCATCATCCACGTGAAAAGGTTACTACATTATCCTAAATATATTTTAATGTTATGATACTAATTATATATTATACTATAAAAAACTCTTTCCCTCTTCCTTTTATTTTATAAAAGAAAACTTTGTTCGTGAGGTGTTAATCTATCACCTTCAAGAACAACATGTTTTCTTTTTTCCATTTCTACTCTCAGATATGGTCCTGAAACCTTTTTTATGGTAAAACTAGAATATTTTATATTTATTATGTCTTGTTTAATGTTATTTAACTAAATTATGTACATATTACTAAATTATTAAACAAAACAAGTTCGTTGTGGTCGAAAAACCACCCAAATTAACACAAACAATCATCATTTAATTCTTATCCAAGGATTCTTCCTCTTGGTATACAATATAATTCATTATAAGATAATTTTAACTTCTTTAATTTCATTAATAACATGAAATATAATTTCTATACGTTTATCTATGTTCTACATTAACTTCCATTTATGAATACATGTGAACCGCTCAAGAAAACCATAAAAATGAACATTCCCGAACATTATTTTGAAAATATATAACTCTTCCAAAGGACCATAAAATAACTTAATGAAGCCATAATGAACCATATTCATGTAAAAAAGGTTCTACAAATTTTATATAATGAATCTAATGATTGTGTACATGAAATTAAAGTGAAGAAAGTGTTCGGATACAAGGTAAGGGGAAATTCTTGAACCCAACATTCATCCTTCGGGTTCTCCCACTTTCACTCCATTTTTTATATGGTAACTCCTTAAAAATAATTTTTACATAATTTTTTTTCTTTTCTAGGATATATATGTTTTTCACTGGTGTTTATTTCAAAAAAAAATTCCAAAAGAACTTTTCTTTTGAGAACACACCTTTTACTTCTCATTCAAGGTTGGAGGTTCTTGTATCTTGTATTTTATTCTCTCTTTCTTTTGGGAACCCAATGTTTATGAATGTGTAATTATGAGATGAGAACAATCCCATTCAATGGGTTATTTATGTTCATTTTTTATATATTTTCATTGTCTCATTCATGATAAATGATAATGTTATGATGTGATGGGTGCACCCAGAATTATATAGCGCAATATGAATGTTTCAATGTGATGGGTGCACCAAGAATTATACAGTGCTCCAATGCATTGGGTAATGTGACGAATCTCATGATTTAATGTGAAATTATGTTTGAACAAGATTCTATCTTTGTTCACAGGTATGTGTGGTAGTTAACCACTAAGACATGATGTTTCTTTTTTTTTTGAATTGACAAATTTCAAGTGTTTTATTAATGATTCCTCTCATGTTAATGTTCATTTTGCCTATGTTATGATTATTCTCACCCCATGATACATTGTTCTTATCTATCCTCTTACTGGGATTTGAGCTCACCCATTTTTATGTACATCTTCAGGTGACTACATGTACTAGGGTTCTCAAACTATACATTTTGCATAAAAATGTAGTGTATAAACATTGTTTCCAGAATATATTCAAAAAATGTCTATAATACTTGATAAAATATTCTTCCATGGATTAACAACTTGCATACAATTACAAAGTAAATATTATAATGAATATAATTTACTTAAAATCCACTTAATATAAACTTCATAAGTAATATAAATGTTGGTTTTTGTGAGTATCAAAATCAAAAATAAATTAATGAAATTTTTCAATCAACACATTCTATAAAATATTCCCTTTTTGGATGATCATAGAACCCATAAAAAACCATAAAATAAATATTAAAATTAAAAAGAAATCAAGAAATTTTCATAAATTTAAATAAATAAATTTAAATCCTATTTCTTAAACTACTTAATAACATTTCACTCATAAATTTATCTCCCAAAAATTTCAAATTAAAATTTTCTATAATTTATCCTTTTAATATAAATTTCACATATTAATTTTTCTATATAAATTTATCAATCTTTTTTAACATCAAAAGGATGATTTGGAAAGAAAAAAAATATTTTATACATTTACCATTAAAAACTCTCCCTAAATTTAAGCTTCTATTAAAAGTAAAAATGATATAATGATGGAGCCTTGTAAATATGTAAAATATTATTCGATGAATAATAGGGTTTTGAAATAAATTTATTAGACCATTTAATTTATAATAATAAAATATTATAATAACTCACCCATATCATAGTTATAAAGGATATTTAAATAATATAACAATTATTTCACATGACCTAAATGAGCATAACATTGTAATTTATTCAATCTAAATATTTATTTCTAACAATAGTAGAGAAAGTTTTTGATTTTAAATGAATTAAAACACTAATATAACAAGATACATAATATTTAAATATATATATAATACTATTGAACATATTTTTTCTATTAATACTTTTTATGAAAAATATATATAATATATATTTTAAAATAATATATATATAAAAAGAAGATCCATGGTGTTGGGGATGAATAGATAGATCATATAAACTTTCAAAAATTAAAACTTGTTCAATTAAATCTTAAATAACTTTTCATAGTTGTTCTATTCTTTTTTTAATATCTGTATATCATTAATACAGTGAAGAGGATGAAATCCAATTAACCAAAAACTCCTTTAGCTCGTAAATATCTAGATTAGTAACAACTTCACTTCTAAGTATCTCTATCTGACTTAACATTTATAATTTAAATTCATCAAAATATTTTCTTGAAATTAAAATTTCATTCACATTATGATACTCCCTTTATAATTTATCAAAAATTAGTTTTGAAACATACATATTTTTTAGCTCTTCTTATGACATTCTAGACCAATTCGGATCATCTTATAGATTTACTTTATCTAATTCAAAGTACTAACCTTAAAAAAAATCTATACACAAGAAATTCCATATTTAGAAATTTGAGATAAAGAAGCTTCTTGTTCTTCATTACTATGAGATGTATTATCTTTAATGGATTATTTTCAAAGGATTATTTAACATATAAAATCAATTATTCTATTAATAGTTCATAATAAGGATTGCCTTTTTTTCTTTTGATAAATAATTTCCTGTAAGTCTGAAGTTCTTGATGGATTCATTTTTATCACACTGATTTCAGAAGTCTTTGAAAAATATATTTCAAAGAAGAATAAGAATACTCAAGGTTTTTAAAGAGTAATATGATACATTTTGTTCTAACAAATTTTAGAAGGCTACCCATATTCTTCAGAAAAAAATACAAGATAATAATTTTATATTTTAAAATTTGAGTCAAACTTCTACGTAGGAAATATATTCTATAATAAACCATTACATAAACAAAATATAATTGTAATAAAATGAGAATAATAAGTTTAAAATATTTAAACAATTAATATATTCTTTCATAAACCTATTAGAATATTTCAGAAATACTTGGTTTTGATAGTTTATTTTAAAGAGGAAGGATAGATTTAACAATTTGAGCATAAAATATCTCTCTCGTACTATAAAAAATTGATTCAATAAAATATATATATATATGAAACTTTTATTGAAATACTTCTTGGATTTTGATATTCCAATTAAGAAAGATTTGTTTGATAATTAACTACTTCAGAGTTGATTACTCATTTGTTAAGATAAAGATTTATATATACTCATTTAGATAACCAATTAAGTATTTACAGATATATTAAAGTTGTGTGTTCCTTAAAGACATCAAATACAAGTGCCTTTTGGTACTCATATGATTTTAGGACTCGCAGTGTTAGCATCAAATATTTTGGGTAAACAAATATATTTATTCTGTGTGTTCTTTTTACTATTCTGTTTAGGTAATTATTTTGAAAAATAAACATTTTTTACACTAAAACTTTGAGGCTTTATAAAGCAACTATAATTTTATTAATTTCCATTAATACTCCAATAATAAATTTAATAGTTTATATATTTTTTCTAATTGAACCAGAAGAAAATAATTCTTATATAACTTTGATCTTTCACCATTAATATATATACCAAGCTTTACTTTGTGAATTTTATTTATATCAAGAATAATATTTATATATTTTTCACCTTTGATAATAATATTTTATGTTTTCTTAAAATTATTATTTTTAACAACTAATCCTCTAATTTTATTTTCATGAATATCACAAGAAAATTCCAATGAATTATATTTCAAATATTTAATTCGTTTTGACAGTCATTATTTATCTAATAAAATAGTATCAAAAGATTTTATTTGTTTTCTATGTTCTCTCTTTAAAGATTCTTATTTATTAAGTAGCATAAATAAATTCTTATTTAATTTTTCATATGAAATTTTTTCAGAATTTCAGTTTTGAGACTAAAAATATTGTACCTCAGAAATATGATACATAGACATACCATTAAATTTTTTATTCATCCAAAATCTTGTAGAAGAATAATTATTTAAACTAGAATAATTATTCCAAGAATACTTCATAATTTTATTACCTTTTATTTTAAATTCATCATTACTTCAATCATTAAGTAAATAAAATTTAACCTTTGTATTATCTTTCCCTTTTTATTCCCATCAACTATTATCTTTAGTCCCTTTCCCTCTTTTGTTTTATATTTTTTCAATCCTTTTAAAAATATTTGATAATTATTTCCCTAAATCAAGATGATTTGAATGAGATGATTCATCGAAGGTAGTTTTTAGAGTATATTCTTCATGTTTGATATGATTTCAACTTCATATATCATTAAGGTTACAATTTTTTCTTTCATTGTAAAATATTTGAAATGTGTGGATTGATGTATAGAAATTGATAATTAATTACACTTATAAGTTAAAACTCTAATTACTTGTAATGATTGAAATAGTTTTTAAATTGGATCTCCCAAAGTATCTTCATTATTAAAAATTTCATTCAATCTCCCATTCATTTGAGTGACTCTTTCACTATCAATCATTCTTAAAGTATAAAGCATTAAATTTTTAGTATTGTATCTGAAGTTATCTAATATTTGTACTTCCTTTATAGCCAAAAGAATGTGTCTTCCAAATCATATATATAGTAGAACATTTAGAAACTCGGTTAAACTCAACAGTCCTTAAACCATGGACAATTACATTCAATTATTTTCAATTAATATTATATTCCTTTTCTTGATTGTAATCTAATTTCTCCATAACATTCTTAGGAATTTCATAAGGATTTTAAACATTAAAATGAACTATAATTATGAAATTTATCAAATAAATAATCATGTGATATTTCCTAAATCCATAGTTATCACAAATAATGTAAGTAGCATGGATCATCGACATACATTCCTTGACATCTGCCATTTTTGATATTTTTCTTCATTTGAATTTTTAACTCCGGATTATTAGAGCAGTTAAAATAGAGTAATAGAATACCTCCACTGATATAACCTGTTGGTATTGAATAAAATGGTAGAACCCAATATTTTTTTACTTTTTGTTGGTATGAAAATAGAAACAATATAATATGTAAGGATTTTCACCAAGAGAAAAATTCCAATTAAAAATTCACTCTAATACAACTAGTTAGGTCAGGTTGATTTTGTAGAAGACACAAGAGAGTGGTGAATTTTTATTCTTTCAAACCATCAAAAGATTCAAAAAAAACTTGTAATATGTAGTGTAGCTTTTATGTATATTAGATAGAATATAAATTGAGAAGAATAACACAAAATATTATAATGATTTTGGGCACAAATATCCCCTAGTCCACTCCACCAACACTCTCTCAAATAGTTTAGTGATTTTCACTATTATGTCCTTTTACAGGGGAATTCCCCAAATTTGTATAAAAAGATGATACCCTTATAATAAGGCTTTTACAAGGCCTTATTGTTCTTCTATAGGGAACCATAAATTCATATATTAGCCTTAGAATATTACACTTGACCACAACTAAGTCTGAGCACCCAAAACTCATATAAATCAATATAGATTTATTTTATTAATAAAATAGGTATTAATAATAGATTCGTCACAAAAATAATAGATTTAATTAATCTTCAATACAACACAACATGTTCAAAAAAATCTCCAATGTCAAACAGAAATTCCTTAAACAGTAGCAGAGAATACACAAGACAAATTTTTAAACATGTATGTCTCCAAAGTGTATCTCTATAAAAAAATCCTTTTAAAATTGTATAATAATATTTAATCATGAAAAATAATATTATTAAAAGCATGACTAATCAAAACATGTATGTCTCCAAAGTGTATCTGTAATAATTTCTCAATCAAATTTTTTTACTGTTGCATGTATATATTATTCATTTCAACACTTTCCATTTCTATGCATTTTTATATTGATGGGAATCTTTATATTTATAGATGATGAACATCCAAATATTTACAATAATGATCAAACATTTATCTAGGTAAAACCATCTCTAGAAATATAGAATAATGAATCGAAAATATTTGAATTCAAGCATTTCAATGAGATTCATAACATTCCCTTGAAATAGTAATGATTTAATCTATTAAGTAGTTGACTTTGAATCAGTCGTTAAATAGTTTTAAAACAATATTTACTTATAGAGAGACCATTTTAGAAAATGTGGTTAATAACTTTAACTTAAAACTATGTCATTGATCAGTCAAATGTAGGGTTCCACCACATGGTGACAAACTCCAAATGTAGGGTTGACAACATATGGTTATTTACAAAAGTAGGGTTGATTAACCATAAATTTATTACTTAAACACAGGGCTTATTCCAAATGTAGGTTTATTGTTCCATACCCTTTCAACAAGGTATGTTACATGATCTATACATTTAATTACAAACATAGGGTTCCCAAAACATTTGTTATGCATAAAAATGTAGGGTATAAATAGTTTTTCCATTATATTTTCAAATCATATCTGGAATAATTAATCAAATATTGTTGCAAGGATTCATTACTTGCCTATACTTCTTGAATAAATATTCAAACAAATATCATTTCCTTTAAATTTTCTTAACATAAACTTAATTAGTAATATAAATGTGGGTGTTTTTGAGATTAAAAATCAATAATATTAATCAAATTGTTGAATGGACTCATGATCAACACACACGAGAAGGTTCCCCTATTAGAGTGTAGACTAACCATAATGGGTTCCCCTATTGGGGTTTATAGTACCCATGATGGGTTACTCTATTGAGGTGGAGATTGACTGTGTGTACACACCTATCATGAGATGAGATCATTATGATATGTGTGAGGATTTTATTACTAAAACTAACATATCAAATGGGTTTTGTACATGGTTCTATGATTTTTTGAATAGACTATACATCTCATTGATTATTGAACTATTTATTTCTTAAAACCTTATTTATATAAGTGTTTTATATAAAATTTCATTTTAATTCAATATATATATATATATATTCCATATCCTTGAATGTAAAAAGTTGTTTTTTAAAAATATGTGAATTAAATACCTTGACATTTTTTGTACCTTTTAAATTAAATCATAATTTGTTTAACTGTTATTATATTGATTATCTAACACTTGGTCAAACCTTACAAGGATATTTAGTTTACACACTACCTTTTCCTTCAAGTTTTTTTATATTTTCTTATACCTGGTCTGAAAAAAGGTAATGTATTACTTTGAGGTTGTGTATGATCTTGATCCTTGGGACCATGAGAGGATAATGGTAATCGGTGGAGATATTTTCCACTTATTACACAAAAGATCCTAATAATTTTATCTTGTTGATTTTTTTCCTTTGATATGTTTAACTATATGTTAGGGTATTTTTCCCCTATTTCCTTCAAGTATTGACTCCCTTTGAGAGTATTGATCTTTTTGACTTGTATATTTTATCTTCTATTATTTTATGGGAAATTTATACCTTATTGTTTTTAGTATGATGTCAGGTTTTAGTCACCATCCCATCGAGATCGAGAACACCTTGCAGGCCATGTCGTAGCTGGCTTTGATATTAGTTTGCCATGGCATCTAGGATATTTTATGATAAAATAGAATCAATGGGACTGGTTAGGCATAATTCATTATTGTTAGTATATGGTTTGGGATGTCTTGATGGGAATTAAGAGGTAGTTACAAGCAACTGTCTGACCATTTCTCATTGTAATGAGCCTTAAGTCGCCATAGGTTTTTAGGATAATTTTCTTTGATCACTTTTTTATCTAATTCTAGTTTTTTCCCTGCCTTTTATATGAGTTTCTTGAAATCCTAATATTTAATTTCTACTCTTTATAAATTACATTCATTTAACTTTTTTTGTTGTATCCTTTATTTTATCTTCTATGTTGTCAATGAATGTTTTGTAGCATCATTCCTCTGAAAAGATGAGTGAATATGTACCAAGATAAAGTTGTTTTTGAACTAAAGTGACTAAATCCTCCAATGGACCAAAATCTTATCGAGATATGGGTGTGGGTTTTCCAATCTCTATGACAACTACCTACACTTATTCTCATTCAAACTGCAATAGTGGAACCTGAAAGGGATGAATTTCATGATCGTAATCAAGAGTTTCTTCACTATAATTAACCTACAACCCAAGGCTCTAATGATCCTCAAGATGTTCTAGACTAGTTGAGAAAGATAGAGCTTATTTTTAAGTTCATGGAAATGCATAAAGTTATTAAGGTAAATTAGGATACCTTTAATCTGGAAGGTCTAAGTAGGATACCGTATGATTTGATGGTGATGATGAAAAAATTGAGGTTTTGGAATAAAAAAAATTCAAATTATTTTCATTGATCAGCTATATCCTAAATTAATGGTTTTGGAGAAATCCATGGAGTTTCTAAAACTCTATACGGGTGACATGACCGTAACTTGTTAAGAAAATAGCCTTCATGATCTTGTTCTATTTTCTCTAGACCTAGTGACTACTGACATGATGAAGGCTCAAATATTTGAGATAGACCTTTGATATGAAACAAAATTTTAGGTTTTCCTGCTAAATCTATCTTTTTATGTTTATGTGTTGGATATGTAGTTGATGGTTAAGCTTGACCAGGATAGTAATTTAGGGTTGATGAGAGTTCCTTTTTATTCTAGTGATAGTTTTGTGATTCCTTTTGAGGAACTATAAAGCTTCATGAGTCTTTTGGTGGTTTTAGATATCAGGAATCTTGAAAAACTCCATCAGTTCTTGGAGAAGTCTCATTTACATTCTTTCAGTGCAAAAAAGGATGGGAATTTGAGATGTCGGTGTGAGGTGCTAAAGATATGAAGATTCTATGGTCTCTCGTGACATTTATATAATTTATTCCATTTTATATGCTCTATATAGTTTCAGAGGCTCATTAAATCCAAACAACATTATGGTGAAATCAGATTCTTCAAGATCTAAGGGGTTCCATCCACTTGGATCCAAAATAATGTGTCTCTATACAATGGAGGAGACTCCAGATGAAGCTGATATAGGTCCAGCGATTGTGTGAGGTACCATAACTATAGATTCATCCTTAGTGACTACATTATTTGATACTGGTTTATCTCACTCATTTATATCAAATTATATTGTAAAACTACAAAATATTTATATGGATATTTTTATTATGTGATGGATATTACTACTACCCTCTGAATGAAAAGTGATAAGGGTCTCTATTGTCCTTCCCTTGTTTTCTATGTAACAGAAATTGAACCTTCCTATAATTTTAGGGTTCTCGATATGAAACCTTTATTCTTAATCCTTGGGATGGATTTGATGATTTCTAGTAAGGCCTGAATTGATTATTATTGTCAACGGGACCCCCTTTCATAACTCAATATGGTGTTCTATGTCTTTTAGAGAGAGTGGGACCTGAGTTCAAGAAGAACTGAAATGACTTTTATGGAATTGGATAGGCTAATAAAAAAAATTCTTTTGAATTTTATTGAGAATATTTGAGTTATGATCTCCCAATTTTCTTTATCAAGTTTCCCAAAGTTTTCCATTATAATTTCTTTAGTATACCATCGGTAATTTAGGTGGATTTTTCTATTGATTTAATGCTTAGTACTAAGACAGTACCTATTCCTTTTTACCATATGACAATAGTAGAGTTGAAAGAGTTAATGGCATAGTTGGGTGATCTATTATATAAATGATTTATATGTTCATGTGTGTCACCTTAGACAGAACATGTTATATTTTTTAAGAAAGACTATGGAACACTTCTCCTCTGTGTTTATTACTGAAAACTCAATCGATTTATAGTAAAGAATAAGTACGTATAACCAAGTATTGATGATTTTTTGACATTTGAAAGTGGAAAATTGGTTCTCAAATATTGATATTTTATTTGGTAATAAAAAATTGATAATAAGAAATATGAAATTTATAATACTTCCTTCAAGAGTGGGTATGTTCACTTTGAGTATCTTGATATTGCCTCTGGCCTGACCAATGATACTTTGGTCTTTATAGCTTTGATTAATATAATATTCCATGGATACCTCGATTAGTTCATGGTGGTATTTGTGGATAATATTTTGGTATAATATTTTAGCTCAATTAGGTTAAATAGCCTGGGAGGGGGTAAATTATGGAATGATGGATTAATACAGATACCCTTTAGATATTTTTTCATTTATAAAAAAACACTCTTCTCTCTCTTTCTCATAGTAATGTATGAATACAATTGAAATCATCCATGAGATACAATAATTTTACTTGGTTCACCATCACGGGACTATGTCCTAGGAGCATACAATGGTGATGTGTCGTTGTACCAAATGAACTAAATCACACTACCAAAGTACAATGTTTGAGCTATATAACTTATATACCTAGTCTCACTGTCGTTACAAGGTTTGGGGTCATCTCACTACTTTACCAAGTGTCAATCCTTGTATCTATTTCTCTAGCTCATTACTAGTTGAAAGGATCACTGTATTCCTCTTCTTCTTCTCATTGATCTTGGAAGGAATTAACCCATTTTTATGGACTTGTAGGTCCCTTACTTATCACTAATGAATACATACTCATTTTTAGATATATATTGTGTTGAAATTCAACTTTCATCTAGTTGAAGAATAAATATTTACCATATATTTACTAGTAAATCCATTTTAAAAACTTTTCACAATTCACAATGCCTTCGCAAAGATCCCTACTTCACTAATATCAATTGCCCATAGAGAAGAAACCACCATTCATGAATCTCACTTCTTTAACGATGTTTAAACATCCTTCATGGAAAACAAATTTTTTTGTTGTATTTCAAAGCATTCAAAAACTCTAAAACTTTCTCAATGCTCGAAACATTCATTTGGATTTTATAGAATTCACAAACTTTGTTTCCAAAAACACTGTCAAGAACCACCTTCATGAATCCGGATCCTTGATATTTTTGGTAAGTCCCACTAATTTTTTGAAGGGGTAGAGGAATATTTATAGCCTTTTCCACTAAGTCTATAATCTTCAATCCATGTCATCACCATTTTGTGATTCTCTCTCATTTCTTCCACAATTATCCCTTCTTTATAAACCTCTAGGAAAAATTCACCATTTTAGAAGCTCATTGTAATCATGGAGATCACCATAAACTTATTTTACCTTCATGAAGCCACATTATTTAATCCCATTCTATTAATAACTATTTCCTTTCAAAAAAATTCATATGTCCTTTATGTAAATTTAATTTTCATGATTCTAGCCAGACTCCAAATTCATATGTCCTTTATGTAAATTTAGAAATTTCCCATCCATTTATTTCCAGAAAGGTTCTTATTTGACTAAGAGGTTATCCTATAGAATAGGTCATTCACTTGGGTAATGCCCAGGTCCCCTACATTTACAGAAAATTACTGTAAATGGATTCTTGAGATCATTTTTTATTTTATTCCATAGTACTGTTCATTTCTCCTCGGCAATTATTTACTTTATGTCCTTATTTCACACACATAAATCATTTCTTTTTTCTATTGAGACACTTTCCTAGGTGTCTCCTTCCACATTTCCTGCATGATGGAAATTGAGGTTTCTTTTATCCATGGTCTCCACTGATGGATCTCTTATCATTCACTGTTTTTCTCTTCTTTGTTGAGTCTGGGAGTTGGTTAATATATATGTTGTTGATAGTATTTTTGAAAACTAAGTCGACATGAACACAATATATTTTACACCTATCAACATTCCATTTAGTTGCCCATTTACACCATTTTTCCCTCCTTGTACATCATGTTCAATGTTACTATGACTTCCTTGGAATACAGCCATTGACTAACACAAGAAAGCATAGTTTGAGTCATAAAATCATTTAGAGAATATCATAACACCTTATTTTCAATCTAAAACACCTTAGGATTAACCAAGGTTATTTATTCTCATCTTATATTAAAATCCATCAAATCGGTTTGTAAAGAAAATATGAATTATCCTAAGCATATCCCCTGGGAGTTTCATAACCAAGAGTGTAGTAAGGCCCGTTGTTGTGTACCAAGATACCTCAGGTCAAGCCCAAAAATCCTTGTCAAAGTTTTCACTCCTAGGTACATCTGTTCCAGAACCGCCTCTATCGGCTCGTATCCAGACATGGATGTATTGCTTAGAAAAACCACATAATATTTACATTACCAAAAATTTTGGATGTTCTTCTATACGAATCCTCAATGCCTATCTTAGGGTAGTGTTTCCTAATCAGAGTTTTTTTTCTAAATCTAGCTTCCAAGGTTTGTACTAAACTTCCTCTGATACCAACTGTAAAGCCCTAACTCTAGAAGCCTGGAGTCGATGAATTGTTACATAATATTGGAATGATACAAGGAATCATATCCCGAATGACCGATAAGTTTAGTATCCTTGTAACTACTAGATTCATACATAAGTTTTACATTACATCATGAAATAAAAAAACAACATTGTGTCTCCTTTGAACACTCTTATATCCCTTATCTTATTCCTACAAGTTAATTATAATATACTTCTTTGCTTCCTGTGAAAAATAAAACATATGAAAGGGGTGAGCATAGATGCTTAGTAAGGATAAAAATATAGTATAAACTGTCACAAATAAGAACAAACATTTAAGGCAATGTATAAGACTAGAGCACAAGCCTTTTAAACTTAAACTTCGGTATAATAAGGAAAAGATAAATCAAATAATGCCATTTACTTATTCACATAGATATTATAATAGTTGAATAATCACATGTAATAACAATATGCAATTTCATAATGATGGAATTCATAATGGCAGACTTCATAACCACATAGTCAAGGCCTTGTTCCCATACTACAAATAAGATGTTGTCAAGGCCTTGTGCCAAGACACTAGTTTGTCTCATGTGACCTACTGATGCACTGAGGAGCTATAGCAGGCTCCACCCATCACTTACTAAGTCCAATGCATTCCTAATATGAAAGGGTGAAACATAATCTAAACATTCCTATTAAAACTAGCATATGAAATGTAAATATTTTAACCACAAACCATGAATGGCATAAAAATAGCATATCCACAGTCAAACATTACTCATTAAATAAAATATGGATGATTATATTATGATAAATCAGCCTCAATCAAGAATATAATATAGATAAGTATATTTACATAGATTTAAATAGTCATTAAAACTATTTGAGAGAAATATCCCATTTTTCTTGAAAACATTTAAATGCCTCACTATTTATCAAAGAAGTCTTTTAAAAGATATTTTTGAATCAAAGTGTCACATACCACTTTGAATCTTTTAAAAAGAATTTTAATTTCCAAAAATTTATTCCCATATAAATAAATCCTTAAAACTATTTTTAAAACATGAACATTAATGATAAAGATTTAGAAGAACAAATATTTAAACAATTTAAAACAATATTTTAGTTAAAGAGTTCTTAACCAAATAAAAGACTCTGGAATTCAAGTAATTGAGGAATAACATTAATAAAAACATTATAATATCATGAGAGTAAATGGAATAATGATATAATATGTCAAAGTATATACACCATATGAAAGTGAATTGGTGCATAACGACAAAGATGTCTCAAAGGAATGTAAATTGAGATGAAATACCGTATAAAGACCATATCCATTGATTATGGATGAATCTATGAAATAATTATGTGTGAAAAATATAAATACACTAAATATAATTGGATATTCAGTTTAAATAAATCATATTACATTCACATGTATTCTTTTAAAAACAAAACCAATGACTTGGATGTTTAACTCAATGAATGGAAATTGAGTTAAGATTCCCCTTAAAAAGTTCATATCAATGAAATCTGAATTTATAAATGGAGTGATTATGTGTATCAATTGTATATCCATATAAAGGGTAGTTTAAATTACTACATAAATAATAAATAGTGATTCCACACATAATCTTGGAGTAAAATAATCAATGAAGTTTGTGTAAAGCCCAATGAGTGGAAATTGAAATTTGAAATTCATTTACCGATTTGGTGGCTTATGAAACATACACCCCATGAAAGAAGTGTCATAAAATGAAGATGTAAATAACCATAAATTATATTATATTAAAAAAATAATACAGTCATTGGTATTACATACACCACACAAAAGGAAATAGTGGCAATATAACATTAATCTCATGGGAATAAGAATTGAGATGAAAACCCATTACCTTGTATTTTTCATTAATAGATGGTATGTAAAACTTATTTATAATGGTTAAATAATTGTTATTAAATTATAAAATAACCAAATACAAATTTTTTAAATCATATATGATCCAATAATATTAATTTGTTAATAATATTTCAGTAGTATCGTTGTTTTGGTTGTTAACTAATTCATTTTTCTTTATATGTTCTGTTATGTCAGTAATGTTTGTTATATGTAGGATATATTTGATTCATATCCAGAATTATATTAAGTTCTTAAACATTATTTTTAATCATAAAATGAAAATTATTCTTTAATTATTATGAAGGGGAATGAGTCTCATCATGTTCATGGAGACGGTAAACCGTACGTATGAACGAGTGACAATATCATTATCTTGATGGAGAAATCGTATGTAATTGGATGGTATATTATATATAAATAATAATTAATATGTTATATTTATTATTTACATTAGTTATACTCATTATTATACTCAGCCAAATAATGAATTGTTTGAATAAAAAACTGCACCACGACGTGGAGACGGTAAACCTTACGTACGCACGTATGGTGACTTTGTCATTTATATGATGAATAGAATAACAAATATGGTTGTACCATATTTATAATAACGTCACCATATGTATAAGGTATTGGATTTATTATTTTGGTATGGAAACAACAAAGAAGGAGTAAGTGGAAGAAGAAAAGAACTTGAAAGAGGGTGGTGGAATTATTACCTCTTCTTCGTGTGTTTCCTTTGGAGTTGATCAAAAGGGATCCCTATGATGGATTTATGATCAAAGTAATGACTCTAGGGTGATGTGATGGAAGTTGGTAGGATATATGGGCATGTTTTGGCCTAGCCAAATGGATTTGGAGGTGTGATTTTGAGACAAGGGGATGTTGGGTGAGGGTGACTTTAGGAAAAGCATGAAATATTATTTTATAATAAAATAATTTTCGGTTTATAATGCCTCCAAAATTATTTATTAAGAATATAAGGTGGGGATGGGTCTAAAACCTCCCAAAAAAGGTTTTAGAAAAGTTTAGGTTACCATTTACCTTATCTTTTAGATTTAACTCTTAATTAAATAGTTTAACTTTTACCTTGTCTTCTTATATTCTTACACTATATGGTTAATAAGCTTACACTAAACTTACTAAAGAACCTAAAGTGGTTAATTAATGAAATATGTAGTATTATTTAACCCCTTTGGCCGAACCTTATATTTTTAAGAATTTTATACCAACCAATAATATAGTATTTGTTTTAAAAACTAATTTATGTCAATTTTGACACTATTTGGTATTTTGTTTTTTTAAAAGTCATAAAAACCTTATCACTTCAAAAAAACATTTATATAATAAACCCTAACATTTCATATTAACCTATAAAATTAATTTATGGTATCAAAACTTTTAAATTCTATTTATTTTAATATTTATAGTATAAACTATTTTAATATTTCATTAAGAAGGTAATTACTGCATCATCATTGTGTCATAAATAAATTTAATTTTTTAATATCTAAAAATTATAAATAAAATACCATTATGTAGGATATATTTTTATCTTTATAATTAATTTTTATAGTTGAATATGTCTTTTTTATAACCCTATATTAAAAATGGTTTAGTTAATAAACTTTAAATTTAACACTTTTAACTCTTCTTTAAATAAAATAATAATAAATGTCCAAATCTAATCCAAGGGAACCTAAAGGATCATATTTTTTTCATAATGTTTTTTTTGTTCAAATTACACTTATCTAGTAGATTTAAGACATGTTTTAGGGTCATTATAATATCATTTTAACCTTTAATTACCCTATTTACTTTTAATCGTGGTAAATAAAAGTAAAAAGATTATATTCACCTAATATTATTTTCATCTTATTGAACCAATTTTTACTTACTGATATTAACCATGCCTCTAATAATTTTTAAATTCAATTCACAGAAGTGGTAAAATTTTGTTTTATGCAAATTTTCAAATGCTCCTAGAATGTGGGTAAAAGACGGTAAAAGGTTCAATAAATTTTTATAAAACTAATTTTTTTATAAAATGACTCCAATTAATTACATTGAACTTATATAGGTATTATATATATATATTTTTACTTAAAATAAATTTAAATAAAATGAATAATTATTTAAATAAAAAGTCAGTTTTAAACTATAACGTAGTGTTTTTCACTATTCATCAGAAATTGAATGTTTTTAGAAAAATACCAAAGATTAACCCTAATATACTTTTGATATTATGAATTAAAAAATGAATTATATTTTACCAAATAAAAAATATATAAGTTTCATTAATTAATTTAAAATTAATTACTTTTGACAAAACCAAAAAACGGGTTAATAAGAAGTAAAAACAATCAAAAGATTGACAGGTGTTTATGTCAAATTTAAATTTAAAATTACTTATAATGACATAAAGTGTATTAAATGATAAAAATATAATCTAATTATACTTCTAGACCATTCAAATTCATAATTTTACCTTATAAATTATTTCGATTAAAAACGTTGTTTTCAATTAAAATTTAGTATTTTTCAGTATTCATCAAAATATGAAAGTTATCCGAAAAGTACCAAAAATTCATACAAAATAATTATTTATGTACCAATTATAAAGAATAATTTAATTTTATTAAATTAAAAATATAAATGTGTCAAATATTGTTTTTAAAATGGTTTTCCATTAAAAGGTGGTAAAATTGCATTTTTTTTTGAAAAATGCTTCTTTTATCTGAAAAAATGAATTTCTTATTATATTATGTCTAAGAAACACATCATATGGATTATTAAATTATATGGAGTTTTTAAAATTCAAAATTAAGTTAATACTATGTTTTTCTTGGAATTCGGGGATGACCTCCTTGATTGGAGGTTCAAACATTCCAATCGGTTTCTAACGGGTTTGTTTGTAGAACCGGAAACATCCAATGATTCCATATCCATTTGAAACTACATTACAAAGGTAGACGTTCATTAGTTTTTGGACTGATGAGGCTTAGGAATTTTCATTGTTCAAGAGGATGGGAGTTCGGACTCATCACACCTTTTTTAGGGGAATTATTTTCTACTCTGAGACTCTCTTTATAGATTTAAGTTATGTTCGTGAATCCTTATTGCATTACCAAGTATAAAAGAGCTTTCATTCATATTTTAAAATCAATGATTTAATATGTAGGAAATTTATAGAATATTTTATATGTATTTGAGGTTCTTCATCAATAGATAATCATCTGTATTTATTAGAGATTTTTGGTCAATGGTATCCTTCGACACATTTATATAGAAGTCTCTTGGTCATTATCATGACCAGGCTGGTTTTAAAGCCACTCAGTGGGGCACTTGAAGTGTATTGTCATTTAGAAGGTCATGGATTATTTCAGAGTTGGGATCGAACCCACATATGGGAAACCTACATATCCTTTGTTTAGAAAAGGAATCAGAACCCATGTAGTTCGAGTAAGGGAGTATGATGTTTATGATTGATGGCTCAAAGAAGGATGTCATAATTACTTTTACACTCTAAGCTCACGTGATTCATGCTCGGTGTAAGAAACAATATGTATTTGTAAAAATTATACATTTGTACCATGAAATATGAAATCATAAGAAATAATGTGGGACTTATGTATGTATGATTTCTTAGATAAATAAAGATTAGGATTTACTTCAGGGAAGAAATCCAGGAACGGGGTCCATATATGTATATGTAAATTATGGAGATTTGGATACTCTAATCTTGGGGTTTACTCCTGAGGAAGATGCCCAAATTAGGAGGGGACTCCTGATTGGGTTTTACTCCTGAGAAGGAATCCCAAATCTAAAGTAAATTAAGACTGGTTAAGAAGAATTAAGACTGGGGCCTACTCCTGAGAATGAATCCCAGGTTAAGGGAATTATGACTGGGGATTATTCCTAAAAAGGAGGTCCAAATTAGGAGAGGACTTATGATTGGGGCTTACTCCTGAAAAGGAGGCCCAGGTTAAGAGACTTGACAAATTAAGGGATTTGGGGCTTACTCTTGAAGAGGATGACCAAGTGAACAGGGTCCATAAAAGGTATATGTGTTTTATGGAGATTTATACTCTTAGTTTGGGATTTACCCCTGAGAAGGGTACCTAGAATTAATGAGGGAACATTGAATTATGATTGGGGCTTACTCCTGAGGAGGTGGCCCAAATTTGAGAACTTGGACTGGGACTTACTCTTAAGGTGGAGGCCCAGGTTAATGAGGATTTGGGACTTACTCCTGAGGAGGAGGACCAAATTTGAGAACTTGGACTAGGACTTACTCTTAAGGAGGAGGCCCAGGTTAATGAGGATTTGGGGTTTACTCCTAAGGAGGATTCCCAAATTAGGGTTCTCTCATTTTTAAAGGATGAGGTTGAATGAATGGAATCTCTAACCTTAGTGACAAGATGTGAAAATCATTAGGTTTTGAGAAATGTTTCACGGAATTCCTTTCAAATAAGGAAGTCAATCAAGAAGACATGCCATAAATGGATTAGAAGAGTGTCTTGAAGGAAGAATTTTGAATAGGAGAGGTGGAATGGCATAAGAGGGATAAAATAGGCAAGAAGGGCACCCAAAAAGGTAAGGGCGCACAAGTCCTAAGAGTCACGCAAGTACTGTGTGGGCGCGCAAGTCTGGTCGCGCAGGTATACCTACGCGACGCATGGATACTTGCACGATTGTTAACCAATAGGGTAATACTTGAGCGACTCTTGACCAATGCCTTTAGAATTATCCTGAGGTACTTCCAGAATAGAGGTGCGCAAGTTTTGGTAAGAGAGTAGGGAGGCACGCAAGTATGTTCATTTCCCTTAAGGGTAAAACACCTTCGGCGCGCAAGTGTTAGTGAATTTTAACACATAGACCTTACTTCTCTTCTTTATACCTTCCATTCTAGGTAAAGTATTACCTTAGAAGTGTTCGGAAGACCTAAAAAGAGACTTGGGAGTTCAGAGCTCTAAATATGAATTTTGGAAAAATTCCTCCTCGAATGGGGGGCCCACAGGGTCTTTTTATAGGATGAAGAAGACCCGAGCGGTTATCCTTTAGGGCGCACAATTCAATTTTGTGACCATTAGACATCGCGCAAGTAGACTTGCGCGATAGTGATGAAACTTGCACGGCACATGTGATTTTGAAGCTTTGTTCATCCCTTTGTCAATTTTTTATGTTTTCTTCAAAGGATGAATCAATTTTTGCTAAGTCATTTTCCTTCCCATTCGTTTAGACAATGTGAGAAAAAGGAGTGTCAATAAAAGTCCCCCCTCAGATTTGGATCCGAAATAAATGAGGATGTGACTCTGAGGAAAAGAAGAAAAGAAAAGGAAAGGAGGCGTGCAAGGTCTGGCGCACAAATAAGCTTTGGGCGCGTAGGACTTGGTGCGCAGGGTAGGGCATTTGGTCACGCAGGGTATGGAGTACAGGGTTACGGCCTTGTCTATAAATAGAGGGTCTCACTTCCGTACAATCATATGGATTTGAAACACTCGAGTTCTCGTCGCGCAAGTTGTAGTTGCCGCACAAGTTCCTCTGTTTCCCACTGTTTCCTTGATGTCACGCTGCTGTCAAGGTATCTGAACCTGCGCGGTGATACTTGCGCGCCAAATACATGCGCGGCACATCCATACTTGCGCTCCAAGTTTAGACTTGCGCGCCTTAATGCCTTTGCCTTTTTTTTTAATTCCTTCACAAATTTTAAGAAAAATAAACCCATTTAAGAGTTAGTTTATTCAACTTTTGTGCAAATTCAATGGCTACCCGGAGAATCGTAATGGCTTATGAACTGTCTAGCAAGCGGATTGATGACATGATGAACATTGTTGGCCATGATTACTGTGATATCTGCGACAGAACTCTCGCAGATTTGGCTAAGTACTTGAAGAAATATCATCTTAATTTCCCACAGAGAATCTACCTGTCCCTGTATGGTCATGGTCATCTGCAAGGAGTCGAGGTTCCAAATGAAAAGAACTATATGCCTGAAATGCAGCTGCATTGCTACTCCTCTATTTCGGTTATTATGTGAATTAAGAGCAACAACAATGGTGTGAACTTTCAAATTCTCCTTTCATTCCATTTCCTTGCAGATATGAAAATGGAAAACCCATGGGCTAAAATGTTTTCTGCTGCTGGTTGGTGGAGAGAAGAAAAACATGGAATTAGAGCAATATCTGAAAAGATTACTCTCTCCAAATGGATCTTTACTTCCAATGCTCCATTCTCAAATCCATGTATCCATCTTCCAAGTCTCTTGGACAGAAACAGATTCACTGTTTGATCAGAAAATTTTTTTTCTCAAACCGCACTCAAGAACATTCTTTTACAATTGTTCCAAGAAGAGCTGGTATCACTGCATCTCTTATTGTATGCAATTGAATGAATGAATTCTAGGTGGTTGCTGATGAAGCTTGGGATGACGTAAATCAAATGAAGAGTTATTTTGACAGTCTTTTGTAATCTCCTGAAAAAGAGAAGAGACTCCAATCTATGGATGTCCCTCTAATTATTGTTCATCAATGGAGAATACTTTCATCTTCAATCATTTGTACCTGCATTATTTCGCTACCTGCTTTAAATTTACTTAAGCCAATAGGCCTAGTAACCATAGTTTGATTTTTACTATGATTAATATAAATAACCCTACAAACTTTGAATCTTTTAATTGCTCAATATTACCTAAATAATACAAAATGTATGTTTAGTGAGCTGGAACTTGACTTTTATTCAGAGTTCCTTTGTCTTTTGTGGGAAGTTTAAATTCATGCACGTCGGACATAAGGAGGCTAATGTTTAAGGTCAAAATAGCTTTGACCGAATGAATTAGAATTGACTCAATTCTTTGAAAATTTATCTGAAAAGATATTACCATACTCAATTATGAGGGAAAAAATGTAAGCTATGGCTTAAGATTATTTGAATCTGAGGAATGATATGAAAAAGAGCTAAAAGGCATCAGAAGAAGTAGTTTCCCAGAATGAAGTTACTGTTATTTAAAAAACCCGTTAGGGGGTTGAATTGTGTAGGGTCACCTAAGGGCATTGGCTGCATAGTCAAATAAATAGCATCTTTTGGCTAACAAGTCTGTTATGTAGACTGTTTATGCAAGGCTGCCTAAGGGCACGTGCTGCATAGTCAGGCAAAAGAACTCTCAGAAATTTACCTTTTTACTGCTAAAATCTAATGAATGTTTATGGAGATTCAAATTTTCCAAAGTATAGAGTTTTTTGTATGGAAAGAGGTACTTGAATATGGAGAAGATATTTACAAACAAGATTATCGAAGAACTGGATGGATATTACTTCTACGAAGGTCTGACCCAAACGTAGGGAAGGATAATATAAACTATATACTTGCATACTTTCAGATCATGAAAAAGGATATGGGACAAATATGTTAAGGATGGATATTTTTGTGGATCTCTACATATTGTCTTTTAAGACCAATAAGGACAAAAGAATCTTTCTTCCTAAGAATGAAGTTACTAGTATCCGACAAACCCGTTAGGGGGTTGAATTATGCAGGGCCACCTAAGGGCATTGGATTCATAGTCAGATAATATTATCTTTTGGCTGAAAAATCTGTTATGTAGACTGTTTATGCAAGGCCTCCTAAGGGCACATACTGCATTTTCAGGTAAAAGAACTCTTAGAAATTTGACATTTTTGTAACTAAATGTCAAGAAAAGGGTTATGAAGATATGAAAAATATTTAAGGTTAGGATTATGACACATAAATATAGGTATTCTTCAATGTATACAGAGATACACAGATCAATGCTAACCATAATCATGTTGTGGCTAGGTCCTGACTAGAAATGTTGGACTTCACTATGTATCCCCTAAGGATGGGAATCAAGCCATACGTAGTTCTTAAACTGCAGTTTAACGTCGTGCGGGACAAAAGGACTAGATATCTTAGTTTAGGGTCATAGAGCTTGGACCATTATAATAAATACACAGTGTGTGTTTTCATAGGGACTTTTCAGCCAAGGGACTGAAAGTTGAATTTGGGGTTAGGCCCAAAAGACTTGGGGATGGATTCGAGGGACACTCAAACATTCCTACGTATCCCATAAGGATAATAATCAAGACCACATAGTTCTAGAAATACCCTCTATACAAATTTGGTTCGTACATGTGAAGGGTGAAAGGATACTTTAGTACAATGATGGTTTAACCCAAGATAAAAGGTTTGGGCATTTCCATGTATGCATGTAGTCTTTGAAATGAAACATGATTGAAAAATCAATATAAATAATGGTTCCCTCTCAGGTGAGGGTATCAAAGAATATTGTGGTTTATTTTCATACTGGAAAAAAGTGTTGTATAGTTTAACGTCGTATAACAAGGATGAAAGTGAATCAATGTAAAGATATTGATTCTAGGGGTGGTTTCACGAATCAACATCGTATGAGATGGAGGTGAACCGACGTGAAGAGATTGGTTTTGGGCTTGAACCTTGGGAGGTTGCCTATGTACCCAGCCTGGAGGGCAGGGATAAAAGTCCACGTAGTTCAATTGAAGAATGAATTTGTGATCAAGTTGTTTTTGGGGACAACGACCTAAAAATGATGTTGGGACTTACACATGGTTAGTGGCCCAGAGAGGGTGTTATGGTTGAAGTGTACTCTAAGCTCACGTGAGTCATACTCGGTGTGAGAAACAAGAGGTAGAAACAACCTTAACGATACATAGTTTAATGTCATGTAGGACGTATGAAGGGACTATGCAGTTTAACGTCTTGTAGTTAGGACTATTGGTGCTGTAGAGTTTAATGTTATATAGCAGGGACAAAGTACATTTTAATGTCATGTAGGACGTATCAAGGAACTTCTGTACAGTTTAGAATCATGTAGTTAGGACGATAGGAACAATATAGTTTAACGTCATGTGGGACGAAAGGGGGACTGTGCAGTTTAATGTCATGCAGTGAGGACAAAAGAGTACACCATTTAACGTCATATTGGACAAAAGGGGGACTTTTTCACAGTTTAACGTCATGTTGGATGCAAAAGGGACAATATAGTTTAGCGTCATGTTGGACGAAAGTGCGAATAGTTTAAGGTCATATGCATGGACTATGGATGGTGCAGTTTAATGTCATGCTGGATGTAAGGGACTTCTGTACAGTTTAGCGTCATGTAGTTAGGACGTCACAGTTTAACTTCATGTGAGACGAAAGGAATACAAATAGTTTAAGGTAATATGTATGGACCATTTCTGTATAGTTTAACGTCATATAGCAAGGACGATGAAGGGGAAACAATTTAATGTCATGTTGGACGTATGTGCAAATAGTTTAGGGTCATATGTATGGACCATTGATGATGAATTTTAATGTCTTACTGGATAGTGGTGCAGTTTAAGGTCATACCACACCATGGATAATGGTGCAGTTTAAGGTCATATCGGACCATGGATAATGGTGCGGTTTAATGTCATACCAGACCATGGATAGTGGTGCAGTTTAAGGTCATACAGGACCATGGATAATGGTGCAGTTTAAGGTCATACCGGACCATTTAGGGAACTTGTTCGCAGTTTAAAGTCGTGTGGGACGATGGTGCAGTTTAAGGTCATACAGAACCTTGGATGATATATTTTGTGTTTATAAAAAATAATTCCTCAAAAATCTGGCATTGGATGGAGTAGTGATGAGTTCTCCATCCATCGAGATTAATGAATAAGCTCCATTGGAGTAGACCCTATGTATTGATTAAGGTCCTTCCCATTTTGGATCAATCTTCGGAGGTTTCTTTCCTGGTATCATTGGAGTTCTGGAACTAATACCAATCCTCCCTGAGTGAATGAATGAAGACGAACTTTTTTTAAAAGCTCATGCTATTCGATTCTAATAGACTTCCAAGTGGTGCAAAGTGCATAATATTTTCTCATCTAACCATTCCAATTCATTCAATCACTTTTGAGATTGTTCATCTGTAGATGACTGATCACAAATGGCTACTCTGAGCGAAGGCAATTTAACTTCAATGGGAAAGATGGATTCCATTCCATATACCAGTGAATATGGAGTTGACCGAGTTGCAGTGCGGGTGGTAGTCCGATAAGCCCATAAAGCATGAAAGAGTTTATCAGGCCATGACCTCTTATCTTTATCCACCATCGTTTGCATTATATTTGAAAGAGTCTTGTTGAAGGCTTCTATCTGGCCATTGGCCACTACGTGATACCGAGATGAATGGTTGGATTTAATGTTGTATTTTGAAACAACTTCTTCACCTCAGATGAACAGAAGTTGGTGCCATTGTCCGTCAATATGGTATGAGGGACACCAAGTCGGTTAATGATGTTAGACTTGATGAAGCTAAAAATGCATTTAGAACTGACTTCCTTGAGAGGTATTGCCTCTGCCCATTTGGAAAAGAAGTCAGTAGTAGTAAGAATGTACTTAAACTTCTTGGTTGTAGCCGAAGGGTAAGGTCCCACCACATCCATTCCCCATGTGGAAAATGGCCATGAGTATTTAGCTATATGAAGCAACTCTAGAGGTTGATGAATGAAGTTGACATGTACTTGGAATGAATGAAACTTCTTTGTGAAATCGACACAATCTTGTATCATTGAAGGCCAAAAGTATTCAAGCCTTCGAATCTGATTAGACATTCTATGTCAAGACTGGTGGGCACCACAGACTCCTGTATGCACTTCTTTCATGATAGCTATTGTCTCTTCACCATCAATTCATCTGAAGAGAACTCCATCAAAACCACGTTTGTAAAGAATTTTCTCTAGGTGATCTGGGCTATCATAAAGAGTAAAATTGATCACATGTCGCCGGATTTGTTCTTTCTCAGCTCTATCAGGTGGAAGTGTTACATTTTAAAGGTATTCCCTGATAGGTGACATCCATCCTTTAATATAACCATATGGTTCAGGAATGGGACTAATTTCATTAATTTCCTCTATTCTGATTCGAACTTAAGGTGAAATTGCATGACGGTGGGCGATACTGATGGTTGTCTCGTCCCGATTTGGATCTGCTAGAGTTGTGGCTATATTAGCCAGTGCATCAGCTTGAGCATTTTGTGCTCTCGGGACATAAGAAAATGTCGGTTCTGAAGGGAATTCCGCCATTAACTCTCTAACGTGATCATACAAAGGGATTAGTTCTTCTTTTCTGATGGAATAATCCCCATTGACTTGTTTGATTGCCAGGCCTGAATCACCTTTCACTTTTAAGTGATTAACTTTTGCTTGAAGCGCTAATTTCAATCCTGTGATGAGAGCTTGGTATTCAGCTTCATTATTGGTACCACCTTCCCACAATAAGAAGGAATAAGGTAACACTGCCTTTTATGGAGAAATGAGCACAATTCCTAAGCCAACTTTTTTGAATTTAGTATTTTCTATTTTCCTCCTTGTTGGACTTCTGGAAGCACTATCAAAATACATTTCCCATGCCCGAGGACTTTCATGAATAGATAAGAATTCCTCCTTAGGGAGTTCAATATCTGAAGATGTGTCATCCACTGAAGGGTGTTCATCCAGGAAATCAGCCAGATCTTGGCCCTTTATCTCCTTTTTAGAAACATATTGTATATAGAATTGCTGCAAAATAACTACCCACCTTCCCAGACATCCTGTAAGCATTGGACGACTAAGGATGAATTTGAGCGGGTTATTTCGAGATACCAATTGGACCTCGTAATGTTGCAGGTAGTGTATCAACTTCTAAACTGCAAAGATTAATGCCAGGAAGCACTTCTTAATACTTGAATACTGGGTTTCTGCTTCAACCATAGTTCGACTGAGATAGTAGAGGTTGTTTTCATTCCCAACATCATTATTTTGAGCAAGAAAGGCACCCAATGATTGCTCTATAGCTGTCATGTAGAGGATAAGTGGTCTTCCTTCAACAGGTGGCATGAGTACTGGTGGACTCAAGAGGTATTTCTTGATAATATCAAATGCTTCTTGGAATTCTTCAGTCAACTGGTAAGTGACTCCCTTCTTCATCAATTTTGTGAAGGGTAAACTTTTGCCTGCCAAATTGGTGATGAAATGCCGAATATAGGCTAAGTTTCCTTGAATTCCTCTTAATTCATTCAAATTTCAAGGAGGTTACATACCAAGGATTGACTTGGTCTTCTCAGGATCTACTTCAATACCACGATGGCATACAAAAAAGCCAAGAAATTTTCATGTGGTTACCCCAAAAGCACATTTTAAGGGATTCATCTTCAAATTATGTTATTGAAGCTTTCCGAATATGACTTCCAAATCAGCCAAGTGATTAGAACTATGTTTGGATTTAACCACCAAATCATCTACATAGAATTCAACAATCTTCCCTAAGAAGTGTTTGAAGTTACGATGCATGGCACGCTGATACGTTGCACCTGCATTTTTTAAGCCAAAAGGCATTACCCAGTAGCAAAACACACCCTGAGGGGCTCTGAAGGCTATGGATTCCTTGTCTTATGGGGCCATTTGGATCTGATTATATCCAGAATATCCATCCATGAAGGAAAGTGCTTCATAGACATCTTTTTCATCAATTAAAAGTTCTGTAATCAGAACTGGGAAATCATCTTTTGGATAATGCCGATTAAGATATCTGAAATCGATGAAAACTCTAATTTGTCAGTTCTTCTTCTTTACATGGACAATATTATCCAACCACTTGGGATATTGAACTTCTATGACGAATTTATCTTTGATAAGCTTATCCACTTCATCCTCAATTTTGGAAGCATAAGTTGGGTGTGTTCTTCTCGCGGATTACTTAAATCCTTGATGTTCTTCTGGTAAACCCAAATGATGAGTTGAAACATCAGGATCAAGCCCGAGCATTTCTGTATAGTTCTAAGAAAATATATCTCTATTTTGCTTTAGAAAATAAATATACATCTCTTGATCTTCAAGATTCATGGCCGCACTGATTAAAGTGTGGCGTGTATCTTCTTTTGTACCCAGATTTATTTCTATGAGTTCATCCATAGTGGTAGAGATACCCTCTTCAAATGCTGGAGGAGAATATCTGAGATCTTCCTCTTCTTCTTCATCATGTGTTATTTCTTCTGTTTCTACTTTCATAGTAGATGATAAAGCATAATTTTCATGATCATAAGAGATGTCACAATTTGCACATCATGAAGAAGAAGCTTCCATTTCCGACCCGATTGATGATGAAGGGTCTTCTTTGGGTATTAAAGAGGAGATGATGGATTGAAAATCGACATCATTGTTCACCTCCGATGTTGCTATAACTTCTTCTGGATTTATTGGAGAAGTATATACTTTTTGGATTTCATCAGATGAAATGAAGATGGAACCATTTGTGCTTTCATCACTGCTTGGTGGGTTACCAATTTCTCCCATGTTGTCTAGCTCGATTTCCATAATTGACATTATGGATCATTCCATAAGAGTATTTTGATTTGGGTCTACCTTGTCAATTTGACTAATAGGAAACAAATAATCTGTACTCGCATGTGTAAATGGATTTACTGGAATCTTCTCCAAACCATATGGAGCATTAACTTTAGTAATCTCCTTTGTTGTAGATTTCTCCCTTCCCTTCATGTGATAGAATTCCGCCTCAATGTATTGAGACTCACATGTCTTGAATGGGGCCGTATGACCATACAATGTTCTAATATGACTATCGAAACAATATTTGAGACATTGATGGTATGATGAAGGGATAGTTGCATGCTAATGTAGCCAAGGCCTTCCAATGTTGAAGGATGAGTCTTGATCAACAACCATGAAATATGAATTGGATACAAGATCTCCAAACTGAGTTCTGAGTGTAACTTCTCCCAGTGGTTCTTGTTCATTTTTATCATATCCTTGTAACATCATGGTAGAAGGAGATAAATCAGATTCTGTGAGGCCTAATCAACAAAATGTACAAATGGTCATGAGGTTGACTCCTGAACCATTATCAATGAATGCTATTCGGACGTCTATGACATTGACTTTTCCAGACAAGTAAAAAGGTCTAATATTCCCATGCACAACATCATCTTCATATTCATCGGTAAAAGATATTACTGCATGGAATTCTATAAGATTATTCTCTATGCGATAGACTTCAGTTGTAGCAATTTCAGTTTTAAACTCCTGAGGACTTGACAAAGCCTCGATGAGTGCTTACCAAAGATCTTTTGACAGATTCAAAGCATCCGGAATTGATAACTTGGATGGTACTTGGGCCAAGTGTTTCAATACATCATAGTTTTGATCCAGAGGTCTGTGTTTCCCAACAGTAATATGTTGTTTAGCATGTACCTTGGAAGTATATGCTTTGGAAGTTGATGCATCTTGTATTGGGATATGAGTTGGAAATATTCTTGGTTTTGGAAGATTAGACCGATTAGATCCATTTACTTTCTGAGAGGAAGAAGATGGAACCTTCAACCGGTCATCCAAAATAACTATGCTAGGACTGAATTTGATATTGGTAGAAGAACTTGCTTGTTCTTGCTGAGCTCGCTGAAGGGATCTACCACGAGTTTCTGCTGCGTACACAGTTCTAGCAGGGGTAGAATTAAAATAGTGGCTTCTGAAAGATCCACATCTTCCCCTGTATCCTGAGCCTCTGGAACTTCCTCTGATTCCCCTGTTTGATGCAGGGAATTCAGGCTCATCGAAATTGAAACCGCGACTGGAATATGGATCTGTTAATTGAATCATATTAACAGAACCGAAGATTAATTCTTCGTCTGATGAAGACTCTGCCTGATAAGCCTGTTTAGGCTGTGCTGGTTGGTGGGGAGGTGCCTATGGCTTTGAAGTAGATGGCATGAAGTCTTCCAGAGTCAAAGACAACTTAGGCTTTGACACATACTCATCTTCTTCTGGTTATTTTTCTATCTTTGAATCATGCTATTTCTTTGAGTAATTTCCCTCTGATGAAGAGGGTTTTGCCGAAACATTCATGGTAGAAGACACAATCTGTTTCTTTAATTGTGTTTTCAAAATAGCATGAGTTCGGTTGATTGTCTTTCTGAACATCCAATAATCATATTTCTATGCATTTTTGCTTTTGACTTTTTGTCATTCGCCTTCCTCCTCTGGAACTGTAGCAGTGACACATGCTACCTGGGCTGAAGGACCTTTCAGTTTGACTTGTCCCGAGTCGACCATATTTTGTAGGAGGTCTTTGAAGACAAAACCCTCCTAGATGGGATGCCCCAACATTTGATGAAAGGGGAAATAATTGGGATGGTCTTCAACACCTTCCTTGTTTGGCCTCCTGGGCTTTGGCAACTGAACTAAATTATTCTCTAGGGCCGAAATGATGTAACCAAGAACTTGTTCATTTCGGAAAGAGTATGTTTTTCTCTTCAAATCCTCAAATTGTTTTCGTCTTTGATCTCTTTGATCATCTGGACGAAACGGTCTTCGTTGTTGGCACTCAGGAGGCATATCCCTTCGAGAAGATGAAGGTTTTGAAGTAAAAACAGGTACATGTGCTTGTTTAAGCATAACTGTAGCAGTTTTTGCTTTACCCATTATCCTTCCTGGAGTTGATGGAATTACACGAGATTTAGCCATCGCCTGTATAAGGGAATCTTCAATCTGCTGAGCGATTGAAGTAAGGTCTTGAAACCCTCCTGTGTATATCACAGGGATCAACGGCGTCCGTAATTCGTCACGTCGATTTTCCACACATATTGGTAACAATTCCTCTTGAGGGAGTTCTAAGCTTAGGGAATATGTTAATCCCTTCCAGCGAGTAGTGAAATCTGAGACCCTTTAATTCTCTATTTTCTTACAGTTTGTAAGATCGAAAACTGTTGTCTTTGGAAAAGTTGAGCTGAACTGAAGAAGGAATTTTTGGCAAAGATCCTCCCATCCAGTAATTGACTGGGATTGCAAGCTTGTATACCAGAAAAAGCCTGGTCCTTGCAAGGTCTGTACGAAACATCTGAGTTTTACTGCTTCTTTCTACTTCAGAGTTCCCATCATAGGATCACAACAAGACACGTAATGCGTCAAATGCTGTTCAGGGTTGCCTAATCAATTAAAAATAGGGAATATGGGGTTTCCAAAACTGGATGGAGGAGAGATTGAATCTACCCATTCAGGGTAAGCTTTCCTTTCTGGTAGAACCTGCGTATGTTTCCCTTCCATAGTTTCTAACTGAGCTGTTAATGACTCAATAGTAGTTATTAACTTTTGAGAAACATCCAGTTGAACTTGGACTTGGGTAGGTGAAATGACTAGAGCTTGGACAGATGTGGTGGTTGGTGCTGCAACTGATGGTAGTACTGCCAACTATTGTTGCACTTGACCCGTAGGATTAGACCTGTGAGGGTGTACTGATAGAGGAGGATATTCTTGATCCACCTCAATAGCTGCAACAAATTCCCTTGGCTAACTGACTCCATCACGCTCACGAAGAAGACTACCCTGAAGTAGTTCTGCATTCAACCTCCTTAATTCCTTCATTTCATCCTCCTGTTGTGCAAACCATTTCTCTAATGAGAGAGATTGGACTTCTCCAGAGGGAGGATATGTAACCTGATTCTTTCTCCTACCTTTGTTGGATCCTTTTCGGAGAGAGGGAAGTGGGTTACTCGAAGGATTACCTAGGTTCTGAGTAATCCTTTGATTTCATGTACGCACACTTTCTTCATTTGTGTCGGTGTGTACATCTTCTTGAGCAGGAACCTCTTCATCTGAGTCCCCTGAGTGAGCCTCATCTGGTGGATCAGCAACAATGGTGTTGATGACATTGATTGATGCATAATGCACCGCAACCCTTCTTTCAGAATTTTTGTGATATTGTCTTCTTCCCTGTCTTTGATGAGACATTTCCTTTTTTTGAGTTGATCCCTCAGGAACTTCTTGATGAACTGTAATTTGGAGGGAATCTCCTGATAATTTGTCTCTTCGTTCCTCTTGAAGGTTATTCCCCCAATCGAGAAAAGACCGACTTTCTCTGAGGAGGGGATTGATGATTTGAAAAATTCCCCATTCCGGTGGACTAGGTTTGTTCCTGCTGTTCCCACTCAATTCCTCGAATCCTATTTGTTGATTCTGAGGGTTATTTTAAAAGAGTCCCCAGTCTGGTAAGCTGGTGTGGCTCTTGAAATGCTATGTCTGAGACTTTCATAAAATCTCTCTTGATCTTGAAAACCTTAGTCCGGAAATTAGCTGGATGCATTAACCTGTATCCACTTTTATCACCTGGTTCAAAAGACCGTTGGATAATTTCTGAAACTTCTATCACTTGATGATGTGCTTTCTCCATATGAGAGGCTTGTTCAATATTCTCGTTTTCTTGATGCAGTATTAATTCAACAACTTGTTCTCTGTATGCTTGATTTTGAGAGGAACTAGTTGAAGCTTGTTCTTGGGCAAGCTTTTGATTTCAAACAAAGCCCATTGACTATGGCCAGCCATGGGAAATAACACTGCATGAGACCATTTTCGGTGGGATTTTCTGACTGGAGAGCACCATGAAATGTAGTGCTCCATTAACACCCTGTCCTCGGACATGAATACCAAATGGGGCATTGGCAATTAACTGACGCAATCTTCATAGTGTGCCAAGGCATGAACGTTGAAGGGCTCTTTGCTGCTTTTCAGCCTTCGGATATCGAGAGACTGATAGAGATGCCAAATCAATCTGACGTTGTAACCCTTCTATTATATTAAGATGATTTTCATATTCATCATAAGATAATAGTTTATTCTTAAACTGACAAAGAGTTTTCCATATGTTGATACGAATAACATGAATTCCATCTTCTATCAATACCTTTGGAATTTCATAGTAAGAGTCAGCCAGAGGCCAAAACATGACGGGTAATTCACCTTTTTCCAATTGTTTTCTCATGTTCAGCATTTCCTCTTTATTATTCAATGAAGATTCTTCTACCTGATTTGACCAGAGTTGGTGTTTCCTTATTTCTTCATTGGATTCAACAAGATTGGTAGAGAAATCATTGATCAAACTAGCAGATGCATGACTTAGGGGTGGTTCGGAGAATGACCTACACCTCGGGCTATCATCTGATTGAGAAAGTATTTCACCTGCTAGAGATGAAGCATCAGACATGACTAGTTTTCCATTTGCAAGTTCCTCAAGATAAGAGGTCTTTCTCGGAAATACATTGTCCACTAGAGTATTTTCTAGGAAATGTGCATCACTACTGCAGAGAGGACTTTCGCAGCGAAATTCGTCATCATGGGGACCACCACCATAATGGGTTACAGCAACAGATGAAATCTCTTGCTTCTTGGTCTTCTGACCACATAGAGGGTTCCTGTGGCTCTCATCTGAAGATGAAACTTCGAGATCGACCGAATTTTCATGAATAAAGCCTTCATGAGGAAGTATATGTTGAAGACCTTCAGAATTAGTGTTCCCGCTATTGGGAAATGAGGGAGTAGAATCTTGGATTCCAACAGATAATTTATTGAGGGATTGAAGAACTCCAGCATCGAGCAAGGCCTTGTTACATATTGGCTCTTGATCTCCTGACGGTTCTAGGTGGGTCTTTTTCTTAGACGCCTTCTTACTCGCTTTGGAAACCTCTTGTTGACAAAAGTGGATGATTTGAGAAGGTGTATGTGCCTGACCTGGAACGACAGACAGGTTCGGCTGACGATCTCCACTCAAATCAGGTGTATGTGCCTAACTTGGTTGTCCGTATGATATGGGGGAGTATGCCCCACAACCCTCTTGGACTGGAACAGATTTGTGTGTCTATTCCGGAGTAAACTGTTGATGTGTCACTCCACTAGTAGGGATAGATTTATATGTCTTTCCCTGAGATGCTGCTGAAGCTGTTATAATATCCTGGCAAGCATCCTGAATATGAGCAAGGATTTGCTTCTACTATTTCACCATTGATAAAATATTCTTGGTGACTTCAGCTGCTGGAACGGGGATATACGTCCATTCTGTGCTTGGAGTAGGTTTATGTGAGTGCTCATATCCTCCTTTTCCTATCATTGAATCCTGACAGTACTCAAGTGTTGGGGCAGAGAGTTGAGTCTACCTTCTGTTTGTCGTTGGAGCTTTCTGACTGACTTCTTCGTGTGCTACCAAGAGAGACTGTTGGTAGGCTTGATTAATACTAGAAGGTGTATGTGCCTGCTGATTTCACTTCACTGAACGTGGTTGACGAGCATCATCATATGTAGTCAGACTAACTGATGATGTATAAACAGGTGTATGTTCCTGCCTATCATACTCCATCGGAATTGCCTGGAGGTATTGGTGTGATGCTGCCAGACGTGTCTGCTGGATAGAAGAATTAAAACGGGCAGGTGTATGTGCCCGCTCGTTGCTTGCCACCAAGTTAGGTTGGTGGAATTCTATGGAGATGGCAGAGATGAGAACCTGCTCACTATTGACCGGATTCCGCCTCTGGTGGTTCGTCTTGCTTGCTCGGGTTCAAGGAACCTGATCCGAACACCTGTAGTCGGTACCCTCATCATGTTTATGGTGTACTACCGCACGAGTCTGGCGGCGATTGTTGATAGGAGACCTCAGGAAAGACTCCTTCTTCTTTGAATTAAGGCCCTGAGGGACCTGCTCATTCACCTCCCCAGAATATGGGAGTGAATAGTTATTGTGTTCCGGGGATAACGACCCAAAATGGTTGGAGATGGTGGTTAGCACCGCCTGTTTATTGATCACTGTCCATCGTTGTTTGGATGACCGGTGTGATTTGTTCACTTGGAGGGCTTGTTGGGCAGCCTTTAGAGTTGGGATGGTACCATGTTGATGGTACTCCTTAACCAGCGCATTTGATACCCAACATTGAAGACGCTGAGTAGGTGATGTCATCCTCAGAGCAGACAATGATCCAGTAGGAGTAGCAGCAGTGGCATTTGCAGCAGTGGTATTCACAGGTGTGAATTTGAGAGCAGCCATTCTGGAAATGTAGAAGATCTTATAAAATAGTGCATGTTTGATATGATAGACGTAATCAAGATAAATTCATCCACTATATCTTTTGGATGAGCACATATGTCAATGATTGTTTTTTTGTTGGCCCTCTCATTGCGTTTTAAATAGGGTCCTAACAAATAGGTAAAACATCATTTAAACGTGGTTAAGGATTCACGTCGGGTTCACCATTTTTTGTTTCTATCGGAATTCGGGGATTACCTCCTTTATGGGAGGTTCAAACATTCCAATTGGTTTCTAACGGGTTTTTTCATAGAACTGGAAACATCAAATGATTCCATATCCATCTGGACCTACTTTCCAAAGGTAGGTGTTCATTAGTTTGTGGACTGATGAGGCTTAGTAATTTTCATTGGTCGAGAGGATGGGAGGTCAGACTCATCACACCTTTTTGAGGGGAATTATTTTCTACTCTGGGACTCTCTTTATAGATTTAAGTTCTGTTCGTGAATCCTTATTTCATTACCATGTATAAAATGATATTTCCTTCAGATTTGATAATCAATGATTAAATATGTAGGAAATTTAGAGAATCTTTTATATGTATTCGAGGTTTTTCATCAATAGAGAATCATATGTATTTATTAGAGATTCTTGGTCAATGGTATCCTTCGACACATTTATATAGAAGTCTCTTGGTCATTATGATGACCAGACTGGTTTTAAAGCCACTCAGTGGGGCACTTGATGTTTATTGTCATTCGGAAGGAAATGGATTATTTCAAAGTTGGGATTGAACCGACAGATGGGCTACCTATGTATCCTTTGTTTTGAAAAGGAATCATAACCCACGTAGTTCGAGTAAGGGAGTATGATGTTTATGATTGATGGCTCAAAGAAGTATTTCATAATTACTTTTACACTCTAAGATCATGTGAGTCATGCTCGGTGTGAGAAACAAGTGGTATTGGTAAAAATTAGACAATTGTGCCATGAAATATGAAATCATACGAAATAATGTGGGAATTATGTATGTATGATTGCCCAAATAAATGATGATTAGGATTTACTTCTAGGAAGAAATCTAGGAACGGGTTCCATAAATTTATATGTACTTTATGGAGATTTGGATACTCCAATCTTGGGGCTTACTCCTAAGGAAGATGCCCAAATTAGGAGGGGAATCGTGATTGGGTTTTACTCCTGAGAAGGAAGCCCAGATCAAAATTAAATTAAGACTGGTTAAGAAGAATTAAAACTGGGGCCTACTCCTAAGAAAGAAGTCTAGGTTAAGGGAATTATAACTGGGGCTTATTCCTAAAAAGGAGTTCCAAATTTGGAGAGGACTTATGATTGGGGCTTACTCCTAAAAAGGAGGCCCAGGTTAAGAGACTTGACAAATTAAGGGACTTGGGGCTTACTCTTGAAAAGGATGCCCAAGTGAACACGGTCTATAAAAGGTATGTGTGTTTTATGGAGATTTATACTCTTAATTTGGGATTTACCCCTGAGAAGGGTACCCAGAATTAAGGAGGGAACTTTGAATTATGATTGGGGCTTACTCCTAAGGAGGAGGCCAAAATTTTAGAACATAGACTGGGAATTACTCTTAAGGAGGAGGCCCAGGTTAATGAGGATTTGGGGCTTACTCCTCAGGAGGAGGCCCAAATTTGAGAACTTGGATTGGGACTTACTCTTAAGGAGGAGGCCCAGGTTAATGAGGATTTGGGGCTTACTCCTGAGGAGGATTCCCAAATTAGGGTTCTCTCGTTTTTAAAGGATGAGGTTGAATTAATGGAATCTCTAACCTTAGTGACAAGATGTGTAAATCATTAGGTTTTGAGAAATGTTTCACGGAATTCCTTTCAAATAAGGAAGTCAATCAAGAAGACATGCCATAAATGGCTTAGAAGAGTGTCTTGAAGGATGAATTTTGAATATGAGAGGTGGAATGGAATAAGAGGGATAAAATAGGCAAGAAGGGCACCCAAAAAGGTAATGGTGCGCAAGTCCTAAGAGTCACACAAGTACTGTGTGGGAGCGCAAGTCTAGTCACGCAGGTATACCTACGCGACGCATTGGTACTTGCACGATTGTTAACTAGAAGGGTAATACTAGATCTAATCTTGACCAATGCCTTTAGAATTATCCTGAGGTACTTCCAGAATAGAGGTGCGCAAGTTTTGGTATGAGAGTAGGGCGGCGCGCAAGTATGTTCATTTCCCTTAAGGGTAAAACACCTTAGGCACGCAAGTGTTAGTGAATTCTAACACTTAGACCTTACTTCTCTTGTTTATACCTTCCATTCTAAGTAAAGTATTACCTTAGAAGTGTTCAGAAGACCTGAAGAAGAGACTTGGGCGTTCAGTGCTCTAAATCTGAATTCTGGAAAAATTCCTCCCCGAATGGGGGGCCCACAGGGTCTATTTATAGGCTAAAGAAGACCTGGGTGGTTATCCTTTAGGGCGTGCAAGTCACTTGCGCGACCATTAGACGTCGCTCAAGTGGACTTGCACGACAGTGATGAAACTTTCGCGGCATATGTGGTTTTGAATCTTTGTTCATGCCTTTGTCGATTTTTGATGTTTTCTTCAAAGGATGAATCAATTTATACTAAGTCATTTTCCTTTCCATTCGTTTAGACAATGTGACGAAAAGGAGCGTCAACATACTATTCATAACCACTTTTTTAACGGCTAGTTTGGTAAGTCGTGGTGCGCTCAAACTCAGTGTTGCGTGTAGCGCAAGCTATTGAATTACTTTAAAGAAAATAACTTACTATGAAATCTTATGGTGTTACAATCCCCATGAATCCTCGCAATCTCCTCAATGTACAATTTTCCCAAATAATGCCCTTTATTGGTTTCATAGATCAGAATAAAGTGTGTTGATTTATTTATCTAATAAATCACCACCTAGATATATTTCTTCCCTCAATGAATCTTGTAACACCCTGAAAATCTTATGTAGGAACCTTATATTTGATAGTGTGTATGACACGCAACACCAAGAATGTAAGGGAACATAATATTTGAATAATTTATAATATATTTAGTATTTAAAATAAATTCTACATATTCTATATATTTAAATGCATTCAACACCATTTTAGCATGTGTTACATGCAACAACGAGTCCCTTTAATGGCTTAAGTTACACGCAAGACTGAGTTTTAACAAACAATAATATATTATTTAAAATGTTATTGTTTAATATAATAAGATATAATAAACTATTTTTTATGAATATTATTAACTATATTATGAAAATATATGGTTTACACAACTAACTCATTGATTATAAATTAATTATAAATGAACATAACAACCAACAGAATATAAAAGGAATATTTTAATAGAAAACTATTTTTATGACCACAATATTCTTTCACCCTAATAAATTAAATTAATTAAAATTAGTGAGTGATATTACTAAAATATATATTTTATATATTCAATAAAATATTTTTTATATTCATTCCATATTTTTTAAAGTCATAATTTATGAACAACCCAAATATTACATATAAAATACTATATTTTTTTAAAGCCAATTTTACCACCTTTTAATGGTGAACCCATTTTAAACAAAATTTTTGACCCTTTTATAGATTTAACATGACAAAATAATGTTAATATTTTAATTAGAAACATAAAATTTAGGATAGGGTAATTTGTTTGATTTTTTCTGTAAAGATTCATTTTTTAATGAAAAGTGAAAAATACTAAATTTTATTTCAAAACTGCTTTTTCATCTAATTTATTTATAAAGATAAATTATTTTTTAAATTTATTTTAAAGTTTAATTAAATCATATATTTATCAATTAATTTAATATAATTAATTGGAATCAATTTCATTTTGATATTGGGTAAACAAACAAAGAAAACATTCTAACTTTTTTACATTAAAAAACAGCATTGTCATCTCATCCGCGGGATTAAATTTAAATTAATTTTTGAAAAATCAGCATTTTTAATTTTGAAAAATGGATTCCATATTTTTAATATTAATGATTTATAATTTCTAATAATTTCAATATAGTTTTTGACAAAAAAATATTAGTGAAAGTAATTGAAATTAATTACAACGATTGAGGTAAAATTAAGCTTAATAACTGACTAAACCATAATATTAAGGGTCCAAATGACCTATAAACATGTCCAAAATCCATTTTATGGTCATATTTAGACCCTATAATCAATTATATAAAATTAGGTACATTATTGGAGCCACTTGTAATGTGAAAAATGTGTATGGAATTCTTTTTTCAAAATATTACAAGAGTGTCGCTCCTCCACTATAAAAGACCTCTACTCCTCCCACTTCATCACACCTCTAAAGCCACATTAGATCGAGAAAGATATATACAAATAGATCCTAAACATACCGACCCTATATCTATATTCCTCACCTTCTTTAGGAAGTAATCTAAGGAATCCTTTTGGTATAAACCAAAAGAAGTTACCCGATTAAGAGGTAACATCTTTCCTAACCTATTTCGTTTTAATTGCATTCTCCACACCATAAATTATTATTATTCAATATTTGTATAACCACTAATGTATCATAAATATAATAGGATATTTTTATGATAATTTTTATAACTAAACATACACACACCTCTATCTAATGGATAACGAATATACTATTAACATGTACGACAAACTATTGCTTCCTGAAATGATGATTGTTCATTTTTCCCTTACTACCTATCATGGTGGACATTATGATGGAAAATATATTTATATCTATTATATATGATATATATTATTTATTTAATCTTATTTAATTATTTTAAAACACATAACCTTATACTTTCCATTTTTTGTAAATACGATAACATCGTTTGGGGAAATGTGGACTACCTCCCCCTCAATGTGATGTCATTCATTCACACAATACATGGAATATATAAAATATGGTTTTAAATAAAAATATGTGATATAAAAAACATATATATCATATTTATGACGTAAATAACTTCCTATAAACAAAAAATATAAGTTTTTTACCCTTTCGCGCGCCTAAAAAGTGATAACGTCATTCATAGACATGTGGAATAGTGCCCCTTCGACGGAGTGTGATTCCTTTTACATCATGATAATTATATATATGAGTATATATGATTAAATAATATTGTATTTATGATATAATTATCATTATTTAAATATATTTTTTACTTACCTTCTTTCCATAACGATCACTGAAAAATGGGAACGTTACTCATGTGTACGTACGGCCTATTGTCTCTGTGATTATAACATTGGTTCATTTTTCAAAACCATATTTAATTATTAGTTTTAAAATTATATTTTATGTATAAATATAGTAATTATTTCATTATAATTATTTTCTATCTGTCATATAATTACCACTTTACCATAGTTGACCTACCAAAGTTTCTTTTTACTCATAAACTGGATTTTTTCAAAACAACCGATGCAAAGATAATTGTATAAGTAGTTGTATAAAATATAGTAATAAATAAAATAAAAGTAATGATAAACATGAAAATGGTCCTAAATAAAGTTTATAATTAAAATAATTTTATTATACTTGAATTTAAAGGATGTTCACCTGAAAGGTAACGCAAGTTATGGGATTTCTTCTCAATTTACATTCTATTGAGACTTATTTGTTATTATACACCTAGTTTATTTTAAATGGTGTATATACTATCCTTTTACATGATATATCATGAATTTACATCCTCTCATGATATTATAACTTTCATAAAATTTTATTACATCATGAGGTTTATGATTAAAAATGTTTCAAATTGGTATGGGATACTTTGAAATGTTTAAATATTATTTTCCTCAACAATAAATTTAATGATGTTTCAATGGTATTTATATTAAAGGAAATTATATGACCATTGTTTAATAAAAACTTCCATTTTCCTCTCCTATGGTTACTCAAGACCATTTTCATGTATTCATACCATTTTTACACTCTTCAGTACTCAAAAGGTTTTAGAAAATATTTTTCAGAAAACCTGACTATATTTCTCACTTTAGTCAGAGAACCTATTTTCTTCTAAAACCCATGTTTTATTAAAATGTTTTCAAGAAATATTTTAAAATTATTTGTTAATGACTTTTTTACTCTTTATTTTAACTATTTTTTCAATGTAATATTCTTATTTCTTTCATAATAATTGATTTTTGAAACCTCTTTACCATGCAAAAGGAATGTTCTTCTACCTCATTTGGAAAGTAAGAATTTAATCTCTGTCATTTATTTGAATCTTCCTTTTCTGTTTTAACATTTTAATTATTTAGAGAAGAAAAATTCAAAAGTGAATTTCAAATAAGATGTCTTTCAAAAGGTTTTTTAAACAAATATATTTTTCTGAATAATGTTTTTAAAAGATCTTTTTATAGTAGTTTTATTCATAAATAAAAAACCCATTTATTTTACTTCACTTTGGGATTTTTTGTATTAATACCATACTTATTATTCCTCTATATGGCTTATTATTTATTTGGACAAGTATAGTATTCACATTCATTTTCTTGATTCATTTGCTAGTCCCCTTCAAATACTCAATCTCTTATGATCTTTGAACATAAAATTTTCTCCTAAATATCCATTTCATTAATAATAGATATTACTATTTCTTCAACTATATACCTCTTTAAATAAGGTGTATACATTGACTATATTTGGTTATTTGGTAAATATTGATAAATTAGTATCTTTTATTCAATACAGGTATTTGATAAGGCATATTTTCTATTGATTGAATTGATTATTAGATATGAGGAATGACTTGGACATGTAATAATGGGTGGATCCCATAAATTATATATCTCCTTGATGCATCAATATGTTATCATGAGACAAATAAGTTAAGCAATTTAAATGGGTTTTTATCTATAGTTTTAAACTATCCAGAGTAAAGATCTTGACAGTAGATGTTTTCATGTTCTTGAGACATGATGTATAATAATTAATCACTATCATCATTTTGATTTAATATTATCCATACATGAGATTTTGTGTTGACATATCTATGAGTACATTTCATTTCATTTCATTGATTAAATAGAATTCATTTCAGTTTCTTACATTTCCATACTGATTTTTCATTATCTAGTTATTTGAATGGAATTGGTTTCTAGTTATTACCTTTACATATTTGTTACACACTTATATTCATTTTATTGATTACCTGAAATACTTGTTAAGTTATTTACCTTTCTATATTAACTATTCTCATTGATTCATTATTTCTTATACTATATTTTACCCTTCATGAGCATTTGAGATCACCCTTATTATGTTTCTTTCCCCAGGAGTCGAAGAAGTGTACTATGAAATATATACAGGGATATACTAGATAGAATAAAGTTATCCTTGAAGTTATTTATTTATAAATAAGAAAGAAATTATGTTTTGATTAGTGTATTCATTTGTAATACATGCCTCATTTATGTATCTAGTTTATAAAGACTATTAAACTCTCAGTCCTTCAGGATATGATTCCTTATAATCATTTTAACGTAATTGATAGTAGACACCAACTCTAGGATTCTGGTGTTGGTTCTATATAGTTGGTATCAAAAATAAGTTTAGTAGAAATATTGGTAACTATATTATATGGGTTTCTATAAATTCATCCCTTTCTATATACTACAAGTGGAAGTGGTTCTAGAATAGATGTACCTAAGATTAATAACTCAGATATGGTGTTCCAAGTCTGACTCAGGGTAACCTGGTACATGACAACGAACCTTACTATCCACCTGGTTTGACTCTCTTAGGGGACATTCTTAGGATGATCCATGTTTTATTTACAAACCATTATGAAGTATATTGATACACAATAAGTAACCTATGTTAAACATAAGGTGTTTTAGATTGAAGATAAGGTGTCATGATTTATAAATCCAATAATTGTTATTATGATTATATATTTGACTAAGGAAGGACTAATTTTGATGAAATATTTTTATATTCAATAATTAAATTTTAGAAGTATTTTACCGATCGTATTTTGTCTATAAGAATCAAAAAACATCTAAGGAATGTTCTTGATTTTAGAATCATATGTTTGAGAGGAAAAATGTTATTTGAGTAATAGTGACCTTAAATTTTTATAGATTTAATTATATAGGTATTGACAACCTTTAGGTATCATATAATCAGTAATGGCATCGTATTAATATTCAAATAAGATTATGAGACTTTACAAAAAAATGGTTTTATTAAAAACCTTAGTTAAGAGTTTATTTAATGATTAAATTTCAAGTATTCCTATTACATTTATTTTTGAAATTATATTAATATGATTTTAGAAAAGAACAACATTTTTTCTAGGTGACACCCTATCCAGTCTGTCAAGGACACATGTATTGAACCCATCACTAAAGAAATATAAGGGCTTCATGCGAACCACTGAACTAAGCAATGTCCTAGTTAATTTTTCATTATTAAACAATTTTATGAATAAAATTTAATGATGAACTAGTAGAATAACTTTTGAGGATTAGAGATTAATTTATAAACCATATTGGTTTTGGAATATAGTTAAAGACAAATATTTAGACTTGACACTCTTTTATAGGCCTTATGATCCTCTAAAAGTTTCTTTTAGTACTTTAGGCATAAAAAACATCATTATTGGTAATTAATTTCTAGGAGTGAAGGGATGAATTAAAATTTGACCAAAGAATAACCCAAAATTTATGATTTTTGACATTAAATTGAAACCTATTATGTAATAATATTTCCCTGTACTCTTGGTCAGTAAAATAATTACCCAACATTTGGAAAATGATTGAGAAATAGAATGTTTTCATATTACATTAATTTATATTGAACCAATAGTCTTCTAAATCATAAAAGATTTATGAATTTGAGGCCCTAAACTTTTCATTAATCATTTTCATATTTTTGATTGATGACCTCAATAACTCCCTATATATATTTACACTTTTCCTCCATGTATGTATCTCTAGTTTTCACTAATGTTCTCCTACTTAGATACCTAGTTATATGTTGGTCCATGTGACCATTGTACATTCCATTATCTCTTTTCTATATTATTTTTTTGAACCCCTATCATGATGTAGGATTTAAAATATAGGAAATATCAAACAATATATCATTAATATTGAGTTTAAATTACATGAATAAAAATTTATTAAGGTGGGGAAAATATAATTCTCTAAAAATTTAAAGTAGGAAGCTTATATTCGATAGCATGTATGACACGCAACACCAAGCATGTAAGGGAATATAATATCTAAAGACATTATAATTTATTTTCTATTTAAAATAAATTAAATATATTCTATACATTTCAATACATGAAACACCTAGTTAGTGTGCATTACATGAAACAACAAGTTCCTTCAATATATTGAATTATATGCAAGACTGAGTTTTACCAATCAGTAATATATTATTAAAATTGTTTTTATTTAATATAATAATATAGAGTAAACTAGAAGTTATGAATAATATTAACTATATTATGAAAATGTATGTTTTATAAAACTAACTAATTGATTAAAAATTATTTATAAATGAATATAACAACCATTTTAATATAAAAACAATATTTTTATAGAAAAATATTTTTTTTCCCACAAATCTATTTTACCCTAATAAATTAAATTAATTAAAACTATTTAGTGATATTAATTAAATATTTATATTATATATTCATTCATATATTTTTTATATTCATACAATAGATTTTATAAGCATAATTTAAGAACAAACCCAATATCACACAATAAATACTATATTTTTATAAAGGTTATTTTACCACCTTTTAATAGAGAACCGATTTTAAATGAAAATTTTCACCCATTTATAAATTTAATATTTCAAAATTAAAGTTATATTTTCAATAGAAACAAAATAAGGTTAGGTTAAATTTTTGGTATTTTTCTATGAATATTTATTTTTTAATGAAAAGTGAATAGTACTGAATTTTAATTCAAAACTACTTTTTCATATAAATTATTTATAAAGATATATTATATTTTAAATTGGTTTTAAATTTTAATTAGATCATATTTTTATAAATTAATCTAATATAGTTCATTGGAATCAATTTCACTTTGAAATTGGGTAAAAACAAAGCAAACTCTGAGACGTTTTTACATTAAAAACTGGTATTGTCATCCTGTATATGGGATTAAATTTAAATTAATTTTTAATACATCTATGATTTTAATTTGGAAAAATGGATTTTGTATTCATAATAATAATAATTTATAATTCTAATAGGGTCAACAATGTTTTTTATAAAAACTATTAGTGAAATTATTTAAAATTAATTATTATGATTAAGAAAAAATTGAGTTTAATGATAGACTAAATCATAATCTAAAGGGTCAAAAAGACCTAGAAACTTGTAAAAAATAAAATTTATAGTCATATTTTGACCCTATAATCCATTTTATCTAATTATTTTCATTATTTGTTCCAGATTCAATGTGAAAAAGGTGTATGGAATTCCTTTTTCAAAATATTACAAGAGTGCCACTCCTCCTCCATAATAAAAGGGCTCCTCTCCTATGACATCCTCAAACATATAAAGACACTTTTTCTTAACCAATATCTACCAAAATAGATCCTAAAAATACTTTCCCAAAACATATAATCCTCACCTTTTTCATGAATCAATACAAGGAATCCTTTTGGTACAAACCAAATGAAGTTACCTGATTAAGAGGTAACATCTTTCCTTAACCTCTTTAGTTTTATTTCCATTCTACACCACCTAAATTATTATAACTCGATGCCAATATAACCAATATAGTATAATAAATATTCTATGATTTTTTATTCTAATTTTTGACCTATAGTTACACACACCTCTAGCTAATGGATAACAAACATACAGTTTACATGTACGGAAAACTACTACTTCAAGAAGTGATGATCGTTCATTTTTCATTTACCACCTACCATAATGTCCATTATGATGAAAACAATATCTATATATATATATATATATGTTATATATTATATTAATTATTTATTTAATCTTATTTAATTATTTTAAAACATTAACCTTATACTTTCCATTTTGTGTAAATACAGTAACATCATTTGTGGAAGTGTGTACTATTTCCCCCTCAAAACAATGTGATTCCTTCACACAATACATGGAATGAATAAAATATGGTTTTAAATAAAAATATGAGACATAAAAAACATATATATATTATTAATGACATCATTACCTTCCTATAAATATAATATATCAATTTCTTTATTTCCCTTTTACACACTTAAAAAGTGATAATATCCACTACTAGAAAATAAAGCTACTACCACGGATCTATAGTCGTGGTTTATATCCTATAGATATGGTTTTAAAAATTTTTTTATAGGTCTATTTTCCATGGCTTATATCCACGATTATATGGCCTATATCCGTGATTTTTAAAATTGTGGCTATAGGCCATTTTTTGAAGACCTATATCCACGGTTTTCCAAAATTATGGCTATAGGGTTCCCGTGCTTCCACAGGAAAAATATTTCCGGACAAATTTTTTGTTGGAATGCTTATTTCCATGGTTTTGTGGCTATTTCCATATTTTTAATTAATATATATATCATAATATATATACGTGAAGCGTTCGGTGGTGTAGTGGTAAGCATCGTAGGTTGGCAAACGGGAGGTGCAGGGATCGAAACTCGATAGGCGCATTTTTTATTTGGGTTATTTCCATGGTTTTTTAGGATATAGCCATGGTTAAAACCATGGAAGTAGATTTATGTATCCACGGTTTAAACCGTGGCTATATTCCAACTGCCACGGTGGTGAATTTTGAGGCTTATTGCCACCGTTTTCAAAATTGTGGCACTAACAAGCTACTGCCCTGTTTAAAAATATGGAAATTGTTCAGGACCTACTACCACAGAGATATCGGCCACAGTTGACCAAGACCATGGTTGTAGCCTAGAACCACTGTTTTGAACCATGACAATGGGCCTTTTTCTTGTTGTATCGTTCATAGACATGTGGACTACCACATCCTCGACACGATGTGATTCCTTTTAAATAATGAGAATTATATATATAAGTATATATAATTAAATAATATTTTATTTATGATATAATTATCATGATGTAAATATTAGTGTTACTTACCTTCTTTCCATATCTATCATTTGAAAATAGGAACGTTACTCATGTGTACGTACGGCCTACCATCTCTATGATTGTAATGCTGGTTCATTTTTCATAACCATATTTAATGTTTGGTTTTAAAAGTATAATTTATGTATAAATATAGTAATTATTTAATTATTATTATTATTATTCATATGTTATATAATGACTCCTTTGACTATATTTTACCTACTATAGTTGTTTTGGACACATAAACTGAATTTTTTCAAAACAACCGACATAAACATAATTGTTTAAGTAGCTGTATACAACATAGTAATAAGTAAAATAAAATTAATTATAAACCTAAAAAAGGTTAAAAATAAATTAAATAATTAACATAATTTTATTATATAGGATATTCATGGATTTTCACCCAAAAATAAATGCATGTTAAGTGGTTTTGTCTCAATTTACATTCCACTATGACTTATTTGTTGTTATGTAGCTAGATTATTTTATATGGGGTATATACTACCCTTTTACATGATATATCATGAATTTACATACTATTTTGATATTATAACTTTCAGTTAATTTTATTCATTCATGAGGTTTATAATTTAACATGTTTCAATGTTATATGGGACACTTTGGAAAGTTTAAAGATTTTTTTCCTCAACAAAAACTTTAATGATAATTAAATGGTATTTTTATTCAACAAAATTATATAACCATTGTTAAATAAAACCTTTTATTTTCCTCTCATATGGTTATTCGTAACCATTTTCAAGTATTGGTACCATTGTTCCACTCTTTGTCACTCAAAAGTTTTTAGAAAATAATTTTAAGAAAATAGAACTTTATTTCTCTATTTAGTCAAAGAACCTATTTTCTTCTAAAACCCATTTTTTTAAAATGTTTTCAAAAACTATTTTAAAATTACTTGTTAAATTCATTTTGACCCTTTTTTATTTTACCAATGTTTTCAATGGAATATTTTGGTCACTTTCCTAACAAGGAATTTTTCAAACTTCTTTACCATACAAAAGGAATTGTCTTCTACCTCGTATGAAAAGTACAAATTTAATAATAGTCATTTATTTGAAGCTTTTTTTCATGTTTAAATTGTAAATTTTTTGAAAGAAAATTTTTTCAAAAGTGAATTTCAAAGAAAAAATGATTCAAACTGATTTTCAAAAAATTGATATTTTCCTCAAGAATGTTTTTAAAAGATATTTTTATAGTATTTATATTCATTAAGAGAAACAACCCTTTATTTTACACCACTTTAGATTTTTTGTATTAATACCATAATTATTGTTCCTCTAGATGGTTTTTTATTTATTTTTCCTAGGATAGTATTCACATTCACTTCCTTGATTCATTTTTAGTCCCCTTGAAGTATTCATTCTCCTATGATCATTGAACATTGAATTTCCCCATAAATTTCATTTTCATTTATCAAGGATATTACAACTAACTAAACCATATACCTTTATACATACGATTTCTACATTAACAATATTTTATTATTTGGGGAAATATTGATAAATATGTATCTTTTATTCGATACAAAAATTTGATCAGGCATATTTTATATTGATTAAATTGATTATTAGTTATAAAGAAAGATTTATAAATGCAATGACAGGTGGATAGCAAACATTATATGGATCTTCTATGCATTGATAGGTTCTCATGAGACTAAAAAATTTCATAAATTAGATGGGTTTATATCAGTTGTTTTAAAATTTCAGGAGGATAGATCTTGATAGGAGTGGTTTTCATGTGCCTGAGACATGACATCCAATAATTAGTCATTTCCTTCATTTTGATTCATTATTATCCATCCATGATATTTTGTGGAAACATATATATGGATAAATTCCATTTAAGTTCATTGATTAAATGTATTGTGTTTTATTTTCTTGCCTTTCCATATTGTTTTTTCCTTATCTAGTTAATTGAAGGGCATGTGTGTCTAGTTATTACCCTTCCATATTGTTTATGAACTTCCATTCAGTTTATTGATTACATCAAATTTGTGTTCAGTTATTTACCTTCCCATATTGACTATTCCCATGGATTCATTTTTTTTATACTATATTTTACCCTTACTAAGCATTTGAGCTCACCCTTATTATGTTTCTTTCCATAGGAATCCAAGAATCATACTATGAAAGATATATATGGATATAATAGATGGAATAAAGTTATCCTTGAAGTTATTTATTTTTAATGATAAAAAATATATATTCTAATTAGTGTATTAATTTTTAATACAATAATCATTTATGTATCTATTTTACCCATACTATTAAGCTCTTAGTATTTCATGATTTTATTCCTTGTAATCATGTCAATGTAATTGATTACAGACACCATTTCTTGGATTCTATGGTCAAGTCTCTACAAATCCATGGTAATCTGATAAAGAAACCCATGGACACCTTATCCCATTGAAAATATAGAAAAGGAAGAGGATAAAGTGGAAAATAAGGGTTTTTGTGCATAGAGTTATTCTACTGGAAGGTATAACAACATGCCAAAAAATCGGTTATGTCACACTTCATTCCCAAACACCAAAACTAGCAATTCATATCGTAATACATGTCCATAGTTCTAGGTTGAACATCCCATTATGATATATGAAAATCCAGCATCAACGAGTTCCTAAAATATACTGGGATGAAGAATCAACGCTTGAAGCAATTAATTCCTTCTGAAGAGATTGACCAGCTAAAAATGGTCACCCCATTATATAAAGATCACATGACTTCCCTAAACTAATCATCCTACTATTACTCCTAAAGAATGGACTCGAAGTGATTTCACATCAACTAATCACTAATTAGAGTAAAACCTATCTAATCCTATCTTTATTTCAGGTGAATCTGATATAAGAGTTCCACGAGTTTACATTCCTACTTAGATTCCAATATAACTTAAGGGGGGATTTTCCAGATGATCAAATCAGCAACAACATTACTTTTTTCAGTGGTGTAGGTGTTGTCAATGTCAAGCTGCTAAAGATGCTACACCCATCACCTATTCTTGAGGTTTAAGTACTTTTGTGATAAGATGTATCCCATAATCAAATGATCATAAATGAAAGATAACTTCTACCCAAAAAGGTAGTGTGTCCAACAGTTAAGATCATGCATAATTTTGTAAAGTTTGAGATCATGAGTTTTATAGTTCTTTTCTTGAGGTCGGAGCTAACGAGATTCATATGAAACTATGTGATATCCTTAAATAAGCAAACATCCCAAACCTGAAACTAAAGAGTAATAATCCATCACATATCCATAAAAAATTTATTACAATTATTATAGAATTCTAGTTCAAACATTGTTTAAATTCTATAAAGGATGTCTGATTTTTTTTGTATCTCATAATAATTTCACCACTTTCTATTGATTTGAATGTATAACATTCAATACTTTATAATATTTGTTTTTAAAATCACATAAAACTTTTTTATGTATCATATTTTACTAAGATTACACCTCTCAATATTTAATTATGATTTTTCATAGAGATTATTTTACTCGACATTGAAACATTTATAATTGGACAGAAATTTCTAAATCAGATGGACGTGTACTTTTTACATCGGTAAGATGATTACACATTTCATAGGATGAAGAATTATATAATTCTAGAAGTCTATGTATAACAAATTCCACCATAAAATTTTATATTGGTATTATCAAATGAATTTCATCAGATAGATGAAAACATGCTCTCTGGATGAATGCTCATTAAATCCATCAGATGAAGAAATTCTGTTTTACCCAATATATAAATTTTTCCCACCATAAGGAATATTAATACATTGAGATGGTATAGAAACATATAAGAATCATACAAAAATTATAATAAGAATAATTTCAAGTAAATAGGGTGTTCTTCTGAGGTTGTTACAACCACCCCTGAGATGTGCATATATAACCATTGGGACATTATCTATAAATAGGAGAAGCATATATGGAGGGATCTTTTTCACCAAAAACTATCAATAGTTATTGTAAATAATTAATAAAATCTTTTTACATTGAGAGAACATTATTGTAACCTTTGAGATTATTTTTCTTAAGGAATCCATGAGAGGATATTTTTTAAATTCCATAATAATTTATGTGTTTTTAATTTTCCATCTGTTATAGATAATTGATTGATTTCTATGATAGGAAGAAAGTATTGTGTATAATTTTGATGATCAAATTATTCCAAGTATATGAATAAATAGTCATGTAAAATCTTAGTATAGAGGGATTTCATTTTATAAGACAGACCTTACAATTAATTGAAACTCATAGATACCCAAATTTTGGGTTTGTGACTTCCATTACACTTAAGGTTAAATTGAGATAATCATTTATAACTACTTTTGTATGTAATTATTATATTCTCTATAAATTCTGTTATAAATTGTTTCTATGTGCTTATTTATTCTATTGTGAAATTTTATGGAAAAGTTTTTGTTTTTCTAAACTAATTTAAAATAATATTTTCAGAAAAACTATTTTCCCAATATATAAACTCTGATATTTAGATGAACTTCATGTCAGATATATAAACTCTGATATTTTGATGAAGTTTTTATCTAGTTTACCTAAATAATGAGTATACAAAGATTTAGTATTTTATTTTATAAAATATATTTATCCCCTAACCCCTTTACCCTATTGTAGTGCAATTACATACCCTTTTTATCTTAAATTTTGTACTAGATAAGTTTCTAAATTTTTTTACTTTATATTTTTTCTTAAACTTTTTACACTAATGTGTTTTTGAAGAAAAGGGTATTTCTTATTTTTTGTAAAGATGGCGGGTTTAAAATATATGACTATAGAAAATCTAAATCAAAACATAAAACTAATTTTTTTTGTTATGACTATGATTATTTGAGAGATAATATGAAATTTTTTGTTATCAACAAAGGATTTGATACTTCTTTATGTTAAATAGTAACTATCAGATTCTAGAAAAAAGAGGTTTATAATTTTACAAATCATGGAATGTTAGAATATTATCTTAACTATAAATTTTGAAATGATTTGTTATGCTTAATGAATAGAAACATATATAGGAAAATTTCTTCTTCTAAAGATACAGGTAGTATTTGGGAAAATTTAGAAGTTACTCACTTTGGGACAACCAAAGTTATAGAAACTATAAGAGAAATTATCATATTTTATTATCAATAATTTTATTTTATACTTAGAAAATTTGTTTCAAATATATATCAGATATTTATGACTATTGTAAATAGCTTAAAATACTTTGGAGACAAAGATCTGACTGATAAGATTTTGGTATAGAAAATTATTGTGATTACTTCTAGTGAATGGGAATCCTAGAAAACATCTCTTGAAGATACTAAGAAAATAAAAAAGTTGAGCTTAGATGATCTAACTATCACTATTATAAAATATGATGGAATATTTAAAATAGATGATAATAATGATAAAAAGAAAAATGGATTATACTTTTCTTATACTTCAATCATTTATAATAAAAATAGATTAGCAGATAAAGTTTTTAAATATTCCCAAAAAAGAAATTTAAGGTTGAGATTGAAATAAATTCTTCATAAAAGAGTGATAATAAACTTTCTAAGCAAACTAAAGGGATTAATAAAATACTTTTCAATAAATTTTTTAGTTATTGTTATAAGAAAAATAATAAGTAAATAATTGATAAGAAATATTCTTCTGAGATGATATATTATGAATGCAAGAAGTCAGGTCATATCAAGCTATATTTTCTGAAGATTAAAATAAAGGATAAGAAATATATAAATTTTAATAAGTTATACAAATATAATGGAAAGAAAATTTTTAAATACTTTGCCACATGGAGTGATAGTGGTGGAGACAGTTCATTATAAAATCCTTCAGATTATAGTGATAGTCATAAACTTGTAGGATTATATATTGGTATTCCAAAATCAAATAAATGATTCATGGAAAAGGTATCTACATAATCTTTTACAGATATTACATTAAAATCAAATTATCCTAATTATAACGATGATTATTATTTTACTTTTTCAAAAGAAGAAAAATTTATTTCATCTAACGTGGATAATTATGTCCCCAGTTTTGAATAAGTATCTATATTTTCAATATTGTTAGAAAAACAAAATTATAAAGGTCCTAAGAACTGTGAATTTTCTAAGATAGAACATGACAAGTATAATTTAATAATTTATATACATACTTTAGAGATATCTAGTATTACATTATTGTTTGAAATGGAACCTAATTCTAATACAACTAGTGAGGATAAGGATTTAGTTACAAAATTAAATTATTAAGTTTTTAGTCTAAAGAAACTTTTATCAAATTTTAATTTTGAGAATAAAAATTTTTAAAAATAAATTATCGAAAAATAAATTCTTATATAAATACCTATAGTATATTTTTAAAAATTAAAAACATCATTTTCAAAACAATTTTGTTGTTAAAAATGACCCTTTTTACTAAATGTAAAAGTGGTGGACATTGCAAAAATAAATGTTTCATAAATATAATACACACTTTTTGTATTTTATAAATCATATTTTTATAAATAAATATAAAATATAAAATCAAGAAAAATAGGAGAGATGTGGATTCCAAAAAAATATATTCTCTAATAATTTTATACCCAAGTAATTTTGGTTACCAAAAGGATAAATTTTTATTTTTCATAAAATAAGAAGATTGCAAAAAACAACAACAACATTTGGCACCTGAATAGAGGGTGTTATGTGTATATTACTGTAAATAAGAAATTGTTTTAGAGGATTATCAATATGAATGGTGGAAAGGTCACTTTTGGTCATAATTCTCAAGGAGAAATACATGGAATATTTAACATTGTTCTTATTATAAAATCATTAATTTGAAATATTTTGATTGTTGTAGGACTTAAGAACAACCTTATAATCATAATCCAATTATGTGATGAAGCTAACCTTGTAAAATCATTAATTCCACATTTGGTGATAAGTCTTGTTATAAATCAATTATTGAAGTTTCAACATCTAAAGATTTATAGTTACGGAAGATGGTCTTATTTGGACCTATGAAAAATAGAATTACTAGTGGAAAATAATATGTATATGTTTTATTCAATGACTATATTAAATATACATGAATCTATTTTCTATCTAAAACTTCCGAAGCATTTTTATTTTTTAAAATTTTTGTAGCCCGCATTAAAAATATGAAAAGTCTACCTTTGGTAAATATTCATAGTGATCATGGTGGATAATTTATAAATTCAAAATTTAAAAAAAATTAAAAAGGTATAATACATATCTTCTCATACCTCAGAAAAATAGTGTAATTGAAAGAATAAATGGATTTATTCAAGAGATTACTGGAACCATGTTGAGTGAATACTAAATTGATAAAAAAATGTGGCCTAAATTAGTTATTACTTCTAGTTATACTATAAATAATGTTTTAATTATACCTTTTATCAATAAAACGACTTAAGAAATCGAAAATATTCATACGTCATAATTTTTAGAGGTAAATTATTCGTCATGATTACTAATGATAATTTATATAAATTTTCTCTATATTATGATGAAGGAATTTTTCTGGGCTCTTCTAAAACTAGTAAGGCATATAGAGTTTTCAATAAAAATACAAGTACTTTTTAAGAATCGGTGCATGTTAAATTTAAAAAATATTGATCCTTTTATTTTAATCAACCTGAAACAACCTATTTTAATGTTATTTAAAAAACTATTTTCCAACCCATGTAGGAAGATTATTATTATGAGAGAAAAACTAAAGAAATTATTTATAAAATTTTATCTCAATAATAAATTCAATATATTATTTAAGAATAAACTTTTACATGCCCAAATAATAATATAATATTTAGGAATCATACTAGTGATAATATCATTGGTTTTGTAGTTCAATAAACTAAAACTATAATTCATTTAAGAAAAAAATGATAACATTCAGAATATTCATTATAATTCAAATCAAAGACTCCTGATAAGTATTTAGGTGATAAATATTGGATAAAATCAATTCATGAACAACTTTATGAGTTTGAAATAAATCAAGTTTGGAGTTTTTTTAACACACTAAATATATGTAATTAGTGAAAAATGGGTTTTCTAAAACAAATGTGAAAATGGAATTATTGCTATAAATATAGTTAGACTTATTATAAAGGGTTGTAACAAACAATAAGGAATATAATATGAATAAATTTATGTCCCAATAGTCAGTATTGAAGATATTTTTATACTTATAGAATATATAGCATTTCTAAATTATACCCTTTTCAAATGGATGTGAAGTGGTATTTTCTTAATGGATGTGTATAGAAGGATGTTTATATAAAATAACCACCTATTTATAAGAATAAAAATTTTCAAAATAATTTTTTAACCTTAAAAATTATTTTTATGGACATAAATAATCCCCTAGAATATGGTATGATAGATTAGCCATATTTTTGTTATAAATAATTTTTATTAAGGGAATAGAAAATCCAACTCTATTTATTACAAATGCTTTTACATATTTCATCATGGTTTAAATTTATATTGATGAAATTATATTTGGTTCAAATTACAAATTTATTATTGATTCATTCACAAATCTTTTGAAATGTTGTTTTGAAATGGGAATGATGGGAGAATTAACCTTTTCCATTGGTTCTAAATTTCTCAAAAACTAGAGGAACTTTTATATATATATAATATATATAAAATATTTTCTTAAAAATTATTGATATGATGAGACTAATAGTATTAGTACTCCTATAGAAATCTCAAATACTTCAGATATTAATAAATCTAGGAAACCAATTGATTTAAAACTTTTTAGAGGAAGGATTAGTGGTTTACTATATCTTAAAGCTAGTTTTCCAGGATTTATGCTTGATTTATTATTTTTTGAAAAATATGAATAATATCCAATAAATCCCCATATTGATACTATAAAATATTTTTTAATTATTTTAAGTGAATTATGGATATTGGTTTATTTTATTCTTCTAGAAATAATTTTTATTTAATTTTTTTTCCGGATAATGATTTTTATGGATGTAGAATGGATAGAGAAAGTTCTTTTGTAATTTTCATTTCTAAAGATAATGTTAAATTTATTGACCTTTTAAGAAATAAAATTTTGTATAACTTTCCATTATTTAAATTTAATATGTGGTAGTTCAATATTGTTGTGCTCAAGTGTTGTGGATACAACACACAATCACTAGTTTTGGGTTCAGTTTTTGTAAAACTCTAATTTTCTGTGATGAAAAAAGTTTCATACATTTAAGTAAAAACCCACTATATCACTCACAACCTTTGTACATATATGTAATACACTATTTCTTTTAAGATCACATGCATATTAGAGATATAATTTTTCAATTCATCAGAATGCAAGAAAAACTTACTTATATTTTTAAAAAATCACTCAATTATGAAAAGTTTTAATATATTAAACAAAATCTAAGAATTTTCACTATAAAATGATCCTCCATATTTATTTCTTATTTAAACCATCTCCTTATAGTGAAAACTTCTTTAAAAATGGGAAGAAATTATTTTTTTTTATTTTTTTTATTTTTTATGGTTTCTTAAAAATTTTCGATATTTTTATAGAATTATAGATAAACTTTTATAAAACATTTATTAGAAAAACATTCCATAAAAAATTTAGTTCAGATTTTTTCTTTAAATTTTTTTTGGAAAATTGTTTCACAAACAAATTTTTTGATAATGTTTTAAAAAAACACATAAGTTACAATCCCCCATTTCATAAGAAAGTTTAAAATTCCATATCTGAGAGGTAATTTATTATTATTTATCTATTACTATAAAAAGTTAATTTTTCTATATTTTTTACAATGTATCAGTTTTATAACTTTCAAAAAAAATATTCTTATTTTTTCCTCACAAACATTACATCCAATAAAAAATTAAAAAGAGTTAGGATTTTTTTTCTATTTTCTTTCAAAAGACCTTAACCTTTGAATAATAAATTTGTTTCATTATGATAAATCAGATCTAAAAAGATAAATAGACTCTCTCATAAACTCTATACAAATATGTGTCGGTCAACATTCCACTCATCAATGGTTCTCTCGGATAGCTTATCCCACTACCCTATTTTTCTTCTGTCAGTTTATTGGTTGATTTTAAGATCAATTTCATTAGTGTATTTTATAAATATCACATCCTATAAATATTTTTCCTACAAATAAATATTTATGTAAATTCTAATTTTGAAAATATGGCTTTATTTATGTGATTCTCTTCTAAAGACTTTCATTATCTTTCAAGGGATGGAAGATATTTACGTAGTGAAAGAAGATTTTGATCATTGTTTCCTAGAGATATTAAATGAATTTTATTATTCAATGGTGTTTGTTGATTAAGAATGGATGAAAATAATATCTTTAACATTTTTTATGAGTGTTATAAAATAAATATTCAGCAAGTCACTATTTTGGTAGGAGTATCGGTAAAAGGTGAAGACAATATTTTTACCCAAAAGCTTCCATAGAAGTTTGAATGTTTTTAAAAGTAAAAAGTTGAGACTTACTTTTTTCATACAATGAAAAAGTAATAAAAATATACCATCTATCACCAGAGGAAATACTTTTTTCACCCACTGGTGAGGATTTCACAACACTTAACAAGAATAAAGAAAAGGATAGTCCTAGTATTCCATTTTTAGGGTTATATAAGGTTGAGGCCATAGATTTTAAAGAACATACTTATAAAAGTATTTTATTTGAAGAGAAAAGCAAAAGTCAAAAATAGAGGGATGAAGAATAAAATATTGTGAAATGTCTTTTAAAATGTATTTAACAATACCCTAAAAATGTGTAAGTAACAAATCTAGTATAACTTTTTTACATTTTAACTTTATCTATTGGAAAACTAGAAGTTCATCAAAATATTTCATTGGAAGGATAACAAGTTCAAACATCACAAGATCCTCCATCCATTGAAAAAGGACAGGGAAAATATTTTTTGGAATAAAAATATAAATCATAACATATTAAAGAATAAGTTCTGGAAGATTTAAATTAATCAGGAAAATTAATTTCGAGAAGTTGTAAATATCTGGAAAAAGAGTTATAGGAACATTTGGAAGCTGAAGATAGTATGGTTGATACTTCCAATTCCTTATCAACTCAGTTACAAAAGGATACTCATTTCTATGCATCGGACAAAGTGGAAAGTTCATGAAAGAATAAGATCAATACTCTCAAAACAAGGTTTTGAAAAAACTAATTTCTATTGAAAATTTTGATTCTCATAATGTTTTTAAAGAAGAAAATAATAAAATAAAGAAATAAATTGAACCATCAAGAACAGAATATCTAAATGTTTCTGATGTTTCATCATATTCTACTCATTAAACTCCTAATTATTTTGAGGAAATGTTAGAAATGATGATTAATTATATCAATGATGTGATAAAGAAACTCAAGGATACACCTCACTAGTTTCCTGATGTTGAAACTCATTGTAAATATTTTTAAAGAAGAATAGATCTTTTAGAGAATTTGGATTCCATGAAACATATTGATGAAACTATTGGTCAAAATGAAGTTGAGATTAAATATTTTATAGGAAAATTAAAGTTATATACAAGATGGATGAAACAATTTTTTATATAGATAAAACACACTAAGGTTGAAATTTAGTTTTGTGATGATCAAATCAAAGAGATGAAAAATCAACCTTAATAGGTATGAAGACAGTAACAAATATATGTTTAGAAGTTAATGAAATAAAAAGGGGGGTTGATAATCTTAATCATCATGATATGATATAGGAAGAATAACTTTTTAAACAAAACAAGGGGATTCAATCCATTGAAGAATATTTTTTAGAACGAAATACTGAGATCAGTAAGTTTTATTTCTTAGAAGAATAATTGTTGAGATTGAAGTAAGAAAAGAGAAATTTTCATGTTCTTGAAGATTAGAAAGCAATGATGAAATTAGTTTCTATCAAGTTACAGTAATTTAGAGAGTATATCAAAAATATTAAAGTGATTTTATATAATATTTTGAAGATAAAATAATATTTTCTATAAACTCTTGAAAATTTTTGTAATAATCAAACTCTTTTTTATAAAATTTTGGAATGAATGAATCCTTATATATTTTTTCAAATGAATTTTCTTTAAAATTATATTTGGATGAATATAATTTAGTAATATTTGGATTAATATTCATTTTATATATAATTTTTTCATATATGTATTTCCTTCTAAATATTTTCAAGAAAAAATATAAGTATCATTTCTATTAAATCACATATTGGAGAAATGGATCTAACGTAAGAAAAGTAATGTAAACCTTTATTTGTAAGAAAAAATTCAAAAAATATTTATTAAAGAAAGGGTAAAAACAAATAAATTATAAAACATGAATAAATGGGGGGAAATTGAAAAAATAATTATAAAAGAAGTATTACATAAATTTATAAGTGAAGGGGAGTAAGTTTTTTTTAAATAGTTTTTACTTAAGTATTCCTTTTTTAGATTTTTATTTTTTTTTTTTATTTTCAAAAAGGGATATATTTTTGAGTCAAAAGTTTAAATTTAAATATATTATAAAATTTTTCTGAAAAATCATGATAAATTTTCTAAAATATCTAATTTTACTAACTTTACAATTCATAAGATTTAAGCATGTTTTTTCCGATAACTATTTAACCTTACATAGAATCTATTTTTATTAGAAATAAATTTCTAAATTTGATGGACATGCACCTTATACCTCAAACAGATGACTACATATTGCATCTATTGAGGATTTATAGAAGTCCAAAAGTTGAAGTATAATTAATTCCATAAGAAAAGGTTATATTGAGACTATTGGATGATGTTAATCATATAGAATAAGACATGTTCTCCAAAAAATAATTTTATTAAATCCATCAGATGAATAAATTATATTCCACGAGATGTGAAATTTTTTTCATTGAACTAAATCTAAATACACTATTATCATTTAGAAACTTAAAATCATTTGATGAGCATGATGAACATAATTCGTTCATGTAAAGAAAGTGTTTGTCTAAGTCCATTCCAACCAACCCCAATATTTGTGTATATGAAAATTGAGACTTTACCTACAAAAAGGAGCATCATATGAGGAGGAGGGAACATTTGCAGCACTAAATATAAAGAGGTACTATAAAATATTTTGTGAAACCTTTTTATTTTTTGAGTTCTTTACTATAACCTTTTATAGTATTATTCTTATGGAATCAATTATATGATATTTTTTGAATTACTTAATAATTTATATGTTTTTAATTGTCTATTTGATAGGGATTATTGATGGATTATCGATATAAAAAGACAGAGTTGTCTCTGATCTTGATGATAAAGGGATTTTGGGGATAGGTAGATAGATCTTTGTCTGATCTTACTGTCAATGGATTTCTTATTATAATAAATAAATATCTTAAAGTTAGGTGAAAAACATGGATTCCCAAATTTAGGGATTGTGACTTCCATCACACTTAAGTTTCAAGTGTAGAAATATTTTATAAAACTTTTTGTAAATCATTATTACTTTCTTTATAAGCTTTGTTATAACTTTCTTCTACGATTTTATTTTTTCAACTTTTCAATTGTATAGAAATTTTTTATTATTATAAACTTTTTAAAACTTTAATTTTTTGGATGAATGATCTATATGATAAATAAACTCTTTTATTAAGATGAACTGTCTATATGATATATAAACTCTGATATTTGGATGAAATTTTTGTCATATTTGCCTATACAAGGAGGTTTAAGAAGATTTAGTACTTTTATTTTATAAATTTAAATTCACCCCCTCTTGTAGTTTAATTACTTACCATTTCAATCCTAGACTTTCGTAGTAAGATCTTTCAATGGTGACACAAGTTTTTAGAAGACTTTTATAAACTATTGATAATAAAAAAATTAACCCAAAAATCTTCACATCACAAACATATTATGTAAATCCTCTAATGATAATATATACTTCACCTTCTCACGATCAATTGAGATTCCATTTTAGGAAACCATATGTCTTAATAACTTCACTTCCGGAATCCAAAAGTCATATTTCGATAACTTACCATAAAGATAGTGATTCCTCAAGATTCCTAATTCCAATTTCAAATTATGCTCATTTTTATCTTAAAATTTTGAATAAACAAGTATATTATCCACAAATACCATAAAAAAGAGTCAAGAAACAAGTTGAATATATCATTCATCAAATCAATAAAAACTGCATGAGTATTAGTCTGAAAAAATTTCATCACAGGATATTCAAAGTGAATATACCTTATCTTGAAAGCGTTCTTCAAAAAATATAACTCCTTTACTTTCAACTCATGATAACCAGACTGAATGTCAATATTTGAGTACTATTTTTCACTATTTACTGTTGAGAAATTTCATCAATATGTGAAAATGATATTTATTCTTAATCTTTATCCAATTATTCTTCTGATAATTGATATAAAGACAAATATTTTCATCATCCTTCTTAGAAAAAAAGCATAGGAGCTACTCAAAGTGTAACAGTATGAAAAATTAATCTCTTCTCCTTTAAATAATCCTATTAAATATTTAACTCTTTTAAATTATATGGTTTCATATGATAGGAAGTAATAGAGATTGGTTGAGTTCCACGAACAGATTTTATAGATAAATCCACATCTCTTTCCAAAGTAAGACTATATAATTTTTCAAGGAATACTTCACCAAAATCAGCGACCACTAAAGGAAGACAGCAACTAGAGGATTAATTCCCAAAATTGAAAGCAAAATTGGAAATCAAACTCCATAATTTCATATGAGGATTTCCAGTTCATCTCTACCTCATATCTCATTCACTTAGAAACACATGAGATCTCTCATCTATGGAAGTAAAATATACTCTCCAATGATAGAAATAAACCTTGGATCGATGGGAAACCAAATAATCTATCCTAAAGATAACATCAAGTAGATGTAGTTCAAGAACCCAATAATATTAAAATAACTCTATATATGATATCAAGAAATAATATATGGTGATTGAAAACTCTACTCCTTTTTCTTCCCAACAAGCATTTCCATCTTCGTAAATAACAACATGAGTTCCATTGGACGTTTAAAAATATCCCTAAAAATGGGTAGATATAAATGAATGATAGAAAAATGTATCAAATAAATTGGTTTCCAAAGAATATAGAATAAATATCATACCACTCACCATCTCTAGACCAACGTCAACTTCCACTGGAAACTTCTCTACTACAAGAATCTAATTCACTCGAGAGGCATAAGGCTAAATCCCTATAGGATTAAAAGATTTCAACCACACCATACTTCCCTTTGGATATAATGATCCAAAGTCATAATGAGTCAAAGAGAGAGCCATACATAACCTATGAAAATGACATTAGTGACCATAATAACTGTAAATATTCTGAGGTGTGGGACAATAATTATTAGTGTGCCTTTTCTTTCCACACTGGTAGCAAGTCACAAGAATGCTTCTATCTGCTATCGATGGTGTAGATGAATCTCATTAATGTGAGATAACACTACCACATATGGGAGTCCTATACCATTTCATCATCATTAAATAAGATCCCCTAAAGTTTCAACTATGTAGAAAAGGAATTCTGTCCAAACTCGACTTTCCTGTTAGATCCATTTTTACTATCAGTTCTCTATCCACTACTTCTAAAATGGTGACAATATTTTGTATGAAGTCTATATAATGAATGACTGATCAAAACCCATCTATTATATCTAATACTTAATCTTTCCAATTATCACAACCTAATGAGAAAAATTAACCAATTCATCAAAATGATTAGCATATTCTGTCATTGAGTGATCACCCTACTGAATGGATATTAACATTAAATAATTATACAAGTGCTAGATTTTTTTTATAGCTACTAAAAGAAGATGATATTTAAGACTTTACACTCTAATAACACATGGTACTTCACCTAGACCACTACATCTCACCACCAATTACTAGGTCTCTTAATCTTGAAATTAGTGCACATTACCTTAACAAATTTAGAAATATCTAAGAAGTCAAATATGCAATCAAACTTATCTAACCAATCCTCCACTATGTCAGGGTTATTCATCCTCTAAAAGGTTGGTGGCCTCTAGAAGATAAATTTCATAAGCTCGATATTTTCCTCCTCTATCTCCTGGTTTCACCTCCCTAATCTAAGTTTCATCAAGAATTAAATTTTGTCCACCACAATAACTTCTCATATTATTACCTCAACAAGGTTCTGATCAATTGGGGGGTTACCTCATAGATCATCATCGACATAACCATCATAGAGAATAAAAATAATTATTCTAGGTGGTGTGGTATTATGTTAATGAATAACAATACACCATCATATATGGAATTTATCTCGGTTTTAATTAAGATAATTTATGCGATAAATGATATTAGATCAAGACCCAACATAGAAGACAAATTTCATAGCATGTCATAGTAACAAAAGGTTCATTATGATGATAGAAAGAAAAGAACTCACCCATAACCTACCCCACAAGTCTAAAAATCATACCTTATATCCACCAAACATCCTAATAGTTGAAAACTTTATCACAAACCACTCCCTTTAATATCAACTTTCCATTGACCAACTCATATGACCCATCAATCTTGGTTCTGAACCAATCCTAAACATGACCTGAATGATGTTCTTGAACCAAACGGGCTATAGACAAGAACTCAAGAAATATGATAACCTTGGGAACAATTTTTCCAAACCAAATACAAAAACCATCTTGATATATATATATGTAATGTTGTTTAAAAAATCCATAATAGAGTCAAACAACATAAAAGTGATACTGGACTGAAAAAACAATCCAAAAATCAAGTAACATATTCAAGTGTAACAAAAGTAAACAATATATATAACAACCACTATCTCCATTTGACAAGTGGGAAACTTCCCACTATATCCCCACCCAAATCCCAAACCTAGATAATTCAAAACAATGTCAACACACACCCATGGGTGTGATAAAAACAAGCCCAGTTGGATCCCACCAAGTGTTTTATAAGCATTTTTTGATAAATAATCCAAATATAATCATTTTAAAAGAAGACAAGTAATGATATAAAACTATCAAAAATTAACCAAAACATAATAATTTTCTATTTGAAACAATTTATAAATTGTTTAGAATGAAAATGTTTTCAAAGAACTTTAAAATAACCCATTTATCATTTCTAATGTATACATATTAATGATAAATTAACGTATAAAACAGTGGGAAGTACACCTAGGACAATATAGGTCTATGATAGCTAGGATCCTCACCCCAAGTGATCAATAATGACTATTTCACACCAAAAATTCCCTGGTATAATAGCCTAAGGAGTAAAGGATCATCCAGATGTGTGAACCCCCATATGATGGCATGTAAACCAGCCCTAATATGATAACCTAGGGAGTATAGGAATAACCAGATGTGTGGACCACCCTATAAGTCATGAAAAAAACTCTCTGCATGAACCCCCTCCTAAGAACCGTAGGATCCCTTATGCTGAAAATCTTAAATCATTTCCAAAGGGAATATCACATTTCTAAAATCAAACTAAAAAACCCTTTTTCATGCAAGACCATGATTTGAAATCCAATTTTCTCAAAAAAAAATATATGCATGTTTGAAATAAACATTTGTTTATCAAAAAAATGGGATCCAAAATTTATATTAAAAACATCATATAAAATTTTAAATAAAACAGATAGCATTCCCTTAATAGTTTTGAAAAAGTTTAGAAAAGATCAAACATGCATAGTTAATAAGACAACAAATTTAGACGAAACCACCCAGATCAAACAATTGGTATTCCAAAAATTCCATGGGATATTCACACCAAAGGAGAAGAGTGATCAAAGAATCAAGGGAATATTATAAACCATAAACACCATAACATAAAATTTAGATTCAATGATCATAAGGTCAGTGGAGAAGTAAGAGACACCACATACCATGATAATCTCAAAGATTCACAAAATAATCAATGAAATTTTAATTAATTATACCTTTTTAATGTTTGATCTAATATAAAAATAATTAAATATTAAAATTAACCTTATATATGATCAATACACCTATAATTTATTATTTCTCTCTAGATAATGGGGAGTGATCTAGAATCAAAGAGAAGAATGATGAATAATAGAGACATACCTTCAATTCCCTAGATCTGATGCTTTAAGATATAATATATTTTCACTATATAAGGAAATATATCTCCAAAATATTTAAGATTAGTCTCCTTGGTTTTCACCTAATTCACTAGAAGAATAATGGGGCCAAACATAGGTATTTTTTAATATGAAAATAAAATTTGGAATAATTAATTATCATCACATAGTTTGGCTATAGAGTTTGAAAAATTATGTGCCAACCATGACCCTCCTTCTAGAATATTAGAGGATCTCCATGGTTTTAAAAATCATTCACCAACCATTTGAAACACCTATTTTCCAAAATATTTAATTTCTGGTGAAGGATGCACAGTTTAGACTAACTATTCACCAATAGTGTGTCCTAGTCTAGGATTACAAAACATGTTGCATGTTTCTTATGATGACCCGCTCTATTTTACCTAAGTATACGTCAACCATACATAGGCCCAAAAACTCCAAAAACTCCAAAAAATCACTAGAAACAACCCATGAAAATCATGAATTATGATTTAGTCAAAAAAAGGATATTCATACCTGAAAGTGATGTTGAGATGTGGCATGATTGTAATATTATTTTAAATTGTTCATTTTTATTTTCATGGATGTACATTCTATGGAAGGTCTTTCCAAATTCTATGTGATTTCTATTGTGTGTATTTATTTTTTATACTAGGTTGAAACTATTTCCAAGTGTGTTTTCTTGATACGTAGGCACTAGTTTCCAACCCATAGGGATCAAGAGCGCCTGTTGAGCCTAGTAGTAATTCAGGTTGATTGATGTTTCAGATCATCCCAATATAGTGTTTTATAAATGGTATCCGAGCCTGCGTTCTAAAAAAATCAATGTTTCTTTAAGAACTCTCTTATTATTTGGGGAGTTTGATAGAATTGAGATAAGAATTTTTGAACTCAAGATGTATTTTTGGGGAGATTATAGCTATCTATCCCACACACTATACTTCAAGTTACCATGGTTCAATGGGATTTGGATTTTATTCTGATATTATGGAGGGATTTTTTTAATATTATCATGTTTTAATCCTCATTGGAATTATATGAGTTTTCTTGGGGGTTTTATCAGGTTTTTGGAATATAATGGTTGAGGAATCATGGGTGTATAGATAGCTTTCAAAGCCAGAAAGACAATGTAGTGACCAATCACTCAATTTTGGAAAAAAATTTGACATTGTCTCATGAATGGAACACAACCCATCAAACCAGGTATCCAAGACTTACATAGTTCTAAATATCATTTAGATTTCTTATATGGGCCTTATGATTCTTGATTTATTCTTAGTGATAGGTAAATAAGAAATGTAGGTCCTGTGATTTGTTGATATTGTTGGATTGGATTTTGGTTAATGTTTTTTTTGTGCCTCCATAATCATAGAAAACTGTGTAAGTTTAAAATCATGTTATCCATATGAAACACATATGAGTTGCATATGGTTAATGATATTTACCCAGTTTCAAGATCTTATTCCTTATTTTAATCTATAAACCAAAGGAACTCCTTTTCAATGATTTTTGAACCCTAAAATCTTGGTATTAAATGAATTTGACTCGTTTAATAATTTATAACACCTTTTTAGAAGATTTCATTTAATCATAAATTAAGTAAAATCTTCAAACTGTTGGGAAAACTAATTATGGGTTTCACTTTTGTATCTTCTGGCTATGAATTATTGTCATTATTTTAAAAATACATGAACCCCCTCTTCTTGACTTCCTTAAAATTATATAAAGTTTGAATGATCAAACCCCTTATTTGGAGTCTTTATAATAATCTACATTGATTCTAATCCCCTTTGGTCATGAATTCTAGATCTATGTATGTTGAGTATCCTCCTCTATCTCTTATATCCTTAGAGTGAAGGTCGAGTCTGGTACCATTACAATATAGGGGATGTGATTTATCTCTTTATTTTTTATGAATTTGTGACATTAGTTTGATTTTTATTCCTTTTTTGTGGATTGTAAGAGTTTTCTTAATGAAAATAATTAATTTTACATAAATAAATTGATGGGGAAAGGGAGATATCACATGTGGTTTACTTATTTCATAATTTTTCTTCTCTCAGATATTGTTTTGGATGTTGTTGATTATGAATTCTATTTTATAAAATGAATATTTTTTTGATTTTTATATATATTTGTAGAATAAATTAATAAGAAATGGTAAATCTCATAAAGAGCCTAATTGAACCAGTTCTGTGTAAATAAAAATTAGTTCGGTTTCCCCTTTTATCTTGATGTTGATTGGTGGGATGGTATTTGTAATGGATGTAATTATGGGTGTGGTTGTTTGTTTAGATTGACTTGTGGTCTAGTGGTGATGATGTGTGATATGAGAACAAAGATTTGATATAGGAATAGTTAGCAACATTTTGAATTGGTTTGGTTGATTCATAGTATCTATGAAATGACTCAAATAGAAATCATGTTAATATGTAAATAGTTGGGGATATAAATAATGAATGGTAAGTGGGATGATTATGTTTAATTTGAATATTGAAAGATGATGATAAATTTTAAATGGTTGGTAATTTATTTCGGATCATAATATGTATAATGGATATAAGAGGGGGTGAATTGTAGTTTAAAATATTAAACTAATTAAAACCCAAAGAAATTTATTACCCTTATCACATTGAAATTAGGTCTGATGATTAGATTAAATCGTAATGGACTGAGAGTACATCCAGTAAATCAAATTATATAAATTTTTAGTAAAAAAAACTTTTCTTATAAAGGCATAGAAGATTTAAAACGACTTGTAAAAACAAGTTAAATGAAACTTTATAAAGTTATTCAGTAAACTAATAAAAACATTATAAAAGTAATTAAGTATAATTTAAACATTAGGGTAAAGGAAGTTAATAAAATTGACTTAAGGTATCCATAGTTTAAACCAAAATATCAGGTATGTATTTCTTTAGAAGAAATCCTTTACTCAAAAAGATCAGAATTAGATCTTTCTTCATATCCCTAGAATCCCTCGATTAGCCTAATTAGATCCATCCATCTTTCTATCCCCCAAATCCATTGATCTTAAACAGATATTAGACATAGAATAAAAATTCAAAAACATTCTAAGGATTTTAAATTCTTCACACTAAATCCTTAGAATAGAAATTTCTATAAAAAATTATAAATAAAATCCTAACGATAGGTTACAACTAATAAATATTTAGATGGGTTGAGTTTGCAAAATTATAAACTCCCATGTCTTCGAATTCATTTTTATTTATAGGAACTCTATAAACTGTCATATTGCTATTATTATAAGAGTTGGTAGTAATGACCTCATATGATCCTCACTTTCACATCTCAACATGATCTGTATATTTCCATCAGATGTTATTTTGATAGAACCATTATAATGTTTTTAAGTGTATTCCATCTAATAGAAATAATTATGATTCTGATTATAAACTTTAATATTCTAATGTAATAAAACATGTTAGTTTGATGGACTAAAATTTATTATACCGATAGACTAAACATAGTCATATAGATAGATTAAACTCATTCATACCAATAGACAAAACTCAATCATACTGATAGACTAGATTTAGTCACATCAATAATGAGATTTAATCATAGCAATGGAATATATTTTTTCAACTCTGATGAAATAGATTTAGTCATACCAATAGACTAGATGTTTTCAAACTGATGGAATGAACTTTGGTCAATTTGATGGACTGGACATAGGGAAATCTGATGGATTGGAATTTGGTCAGTCAAATGGACTAGACTTTAGTTAGTCTGATGGATCAGACTTTAGTCAGTATGATAGATCAAACTAATATAAAAATTTCATATTATCATATTATAAATATTTCTTCATTCGTTAGAGTAAATTATTTTATAAAAAAATACGAAATAATTAGGAAATATGAAGTTAGTAAAACATAGCTTTTAGGGATGTGTTTTGTATTTTAAAAACTAAGGATATAAAGTGATATAGAAAAACTTTTGACTCAACAATATCCCCTTTTTAAAAAGAAAAAAACATAACAATTAAAGATAAAACTAATAACATCGAAAATATTACATCCCTTTATTCATTTAGGAACTCTTATCCCTTTATCTTTCTTATATCCTACTTTCTTTATGATTTCCCTTTTTTAAAACATATATTTTTCCAGAAAAATAAGATCAGATAACTTATTAATAAAATGTTCCCCTAAATATAATAACATTTTTTTGAAATAAATTTTACAAATTATTCTCCCCCAAATAATAATTTCTCCCAGAAAACTACATCAAATACATCTCCCCATTTTTTATTTTCTAAAAGTAATATATAGGGTAGAAAGTACCTGAAATTTAGTATAAAAAATTTATGAAACAATTTATAAAATATAAACATTCATCCAAAATAAAATATAGAAATAACATTCATTTATATAATATTGTAAAACATTCAATCAAATATATATCTAAAAGAACATTCAATAAAAACATTCATTCAAAAATTATTTTCATACATCATGAATTTAGAGGGTAAGAATTATTCTTTCTTCTACACCTTTTTCATGATAAATTTAAATTTTTTGAACTCATCCTACTTCTTATCAACTTTTGGGGTCATCATATCCATTCTTAGAGAAATAATTTATTCTACTATAGTTCTAAAATTTATTCATCTTTAGACTCTGATAAACATGTGAAGTGATTATCTAATTTAAAATTCTTTTCAACTTCATAATACTACTTCTAAAACGAATTGAAAATTTCTAAATAATTCATCTTTAAAATATCTATTTTTTTATCATGAATCATCAAATCCCTCTCAGGGTATATCAACTATATCAAAATATATTCAATATTCTTTATCAAAACATCTATTCAACTTTAAAATCCTTGAAATCTACTTCATTCTAGACCATAGTTTCAACCAATTTATTTAGTGCATCCAATTGTTCTAATACATTTGTCCTCCTATAAATATGTCTTCATCGTGATTCGGTATTGGGTATAAATTTAATTTCATCCACTAACTTCTTCAAATATTCATTGAAATATTTAAATAAGGATTTTATTCAATGATCTGAATGTGTATCTTTTTAATTACATGAATTTGGTGAAATATCATAAACATGTCTCCTTGAAGGTTCAGTGGATACTTTATCTTTATCTTGATCTTTGTATTTTGGTTTCTAAGTATCCAAACTTTCATATGATATCAATATTTCAATAAATATTATCTTTTTCTGATACACTTTTTTTTTAATTTCTGATATTCAACTTCATTCACTAAAAAATCTTCCTTACCAAAAACCACAACATACACATAATTCACCGACTGAGTAGTAAAATGTGATGTCTCTAAACTTTTTTTTATTCCATTTATTCTTCCTCTTTTTCTGATTCTTCATAATATGTTTTCCTTAGATTCTTATTCCAATTCATTTTCTAGATTTCTATTCAATTTTTCTTCATTTTTAAAATATTATTTTCCATGATTTTGACATATTTTTTAACTTTGAAAACATTTTTTGAAATAAATTTTTTAGCCTCACCAACTATTCTTATACATTTTTCTACAGCAACTGGAGGTTTAGATGTTCCAATAAATCATGGTTCCAGAACATTTGGCTAAAAAAATCTGGAACAGACTAAGTAGTTAGTTGGACCATAAATAATGGAGAAATGGAAAGTACTAGTTATCCTTACTCCCCAATATTTGTATGACAATCAACATGTTCTTTTCAAAATCCTTCATTAAAATCTCAACTACTTTAGATTCATCAAATATCTTATTTTATCTTTGCTTATACTATTTAGATATTAAATAATATTTATTTTTTTGTTTAATGGATAAGGCTTCTTTCTTATCTAAACAAAATATGAATCTTAGGCTCTCATTTCTTATTTTATTTTAATTAGTTCATAAAAATATTCATCAGATATAACTTTAACATTATTTTTTTTGGGAGAGAGGAAACATATTTTATCTTTTCATAAACTTTTTTCTTCAACCATTTAACTTCTTCACTGAATTATACCTTCTTCAATTTATTAATAATTATCCTTGAAATATTTTCCTCTCTTATCATAGAAACTTTTTCTCTCATCACCAATGTATGATTTTTTATCTTTATTACAAAAATAAAATCTATCAATGTATTGTTGATAAATCATGGGAACTATAAAATATTTAACTTCAATAAACTTTTCATAAATGCTTAGATATATTGAAAATCATTTTTTACAAAATTGATTTTCCTCGTATTCATAAGAAAGTCAAAAACAAATATTTCTAAAACATTTAATGAATATTGGTCTAATTTTCTTAGGATTATGTTACCTTGCATCCATAATTCAACCAATCTAGAATCTGGTTTCAAATTATATACCTTCCTAACTTTCCCATATAAAAAAATAATGAATATTAAGCATTATTTTTCTCAAATGAACCAAACATTTATAGAATCTCTTGAGTTATGAGATACAACTCTCTGACCATTAGAATATCAAAAATATCCAAAACATAGTGAATATTCAACTTATAAGTCTCATAAAAAATATTTAAGTTTATAAAAGCTAAACCATCTTCCACACTAAATTCAATAGAAGAAAAAAATTCCTTTACAATACATGGATAATGAAGATTGAAATCTTTTGTTTTAATGAAAACTTTCTCCCATCCCTGAAATATGATAATCTCATTCAATAAGGAGTCAATTTTATCATAACATTTCTTCTCGATAAACCTTTATTAAACAACTTTTCAATTTTAAATATCTTCTAGAGAATAATTTTTGTTGAGACTCAACCGACTCATAATAATTGATCAGATTATGAAAAATTAGAGCATACAAATGGAAAATAATCATACTAAACAAGAATTTGTGGGTCGAGAGTTGTCATATATATTAGAAACTGATGTGGGATGTGGTGACACACTCTCATATTTATAGGAGTAGTGTGATGATTCAACTTTCAAGGATTTGATGGCTTAAATTCAAACTCATAACTATTTTGACCATTGAGAATTATCCTTATAAAATTTAACTAAATTTTCTAAACCCTTACTATTTTTTTAAAAGAAACTTGTATCGAACATTAAATTCATTCCAAAATTAAAATTTTTGGTTTTTTATGAAAATAAACAATAGAAAAAATTTATAAAAAACAAAATAAATACATCAAATTATAGTAAATATGAAATATTAGAAGCTACCTTTTGGTGTGAAGATATAACTTTCAGTTGGAAAGTCAGTATGGTCATTGGATATTCTTGTTTTTTAGAAATACTAATTTTTTAATGAATATAAAAAAATTAAAGAACTAATTTTTTATAATAACTAAAAATTTTAAACCACAATTTTTTTAGTAAATATGGAAAATTTTGAAAAACGATATTTTTAATAAATCTATTTTTTAACTAAAGGATTTGGAAAAACTAGAAATTTTATAAAAACTAAAGTTTCTAGAAAAAAAAAAGTTTTTATAAAACCACAACATATATACTCCAACATTTAAAAAAAGTTAATTAATATAGGGATATTAGTAAAAATAATTAGATATTAACAAACACTTACCATTGATAATTCATAGATTCTATTTTATATATTCAAATCTATCGAAACTAAGGGGTTTCACAAAAATATCAACATGTTTATGTTGAATTTCAATGAATAGTAGAATAATATCTTCATTTGTGTGTGATACTGGAGGAAATAGGGTTGTATATATATATGGGTGTGTGTTTGTTTGTTTCTCTTGAGTGTTGTACCGTGTTTTTACTTAAATAAATGGAACTTATATTATCACATAAAATTTGAGTTTTATTAAAACTCATGCCATAGTCAGTGAGTGTGTGTTCCATCCCCAAAACATGGGATCAAAAACTTACAGCTACCACATATTTGGCTTTAGCAGTGTAAAGTGATCCTGAGTGTTGTTTCATAAAATAAAAAGAAATAAAATCTTCTCTTAATAAATGAAATGTTCTTAATGTACTTTTTCTATCCATTTTACATCCACCAAATTCATCAATTGGAAAAAAAATCTTTAGAATCATTTCCCTAAGAATAAAATAATCCTAAATCTATAGTTCCCTTAAGATAACAAAAAAATCATTTTAAATCTTTAAGATGGGGATCATTTGGATTATCTTGGTATCTTGTATTCATGAATATCGAAAACATTAAATTTGGATGACTAGCTATTAATGATAGTAAACTTTAAATCATTACTCTAAAGATCTTTTGATCATACGGCTTCTCGAATTAATTAATATCTAAAGTAATTTTAGGTTCTGATGGAAGTAATAATAATTTTAGTATTTTCATAACCAAATTTCTTAAGAATGTATTTTATATAATTATGTTGTGATATAAAATTTACCTATGGTTTTTAGGAAATTTTAAATCCTAAAAAATAAGTATGTTCTCCCATCATGCTCATTTCAAACTCATATTTCATAATATCCTCCAAGGAATCTGTAAAATGATATTTATTTGAACCAAATATAATGTAATTGACATAAATTTTAACAATTATGATGTGTTTGGAAATTTATTTTATAAAATTTTTTGGTTCTGCATGTCCCTTAAAAAAATTTATAACAAAAATCCATTTACTTAGTCAAACTAGGATCTGATGGATTGTTAAGTTTGTAAAGTTCCATAGTAAGTTTGAAAAAATGTTATACAAATTTTTTAATTTTCTATACTTGTGGGTTGTTTAATATAAAATTCCTTATGTATATATCTTCTAATAAAATAACACTTCACATCCATTTAAAATAGTTTGAAATTAAGAAATGTTGTATATTCTAGAAGAATATGAATTGCTTCAAGTATTTCTATTAGATCAAAAGTTTCGTCATAATCTATTTCGTATTGTTGATTATATCCTTGAGGAACACATATAGTTTTATATCTAACTATAATTCCACTCCCATCACACTTATTTAAAAAAACTATATTACCCCAATTACATAAGTATCTTTAGTTCATTCAATGAATGTCCAAACTTGATTCCTCTTGAGTTCATTAAGTTCATATTTCATTTATTTTATCCAACATTCATATCTTAAAGATTCATCAGATGTTTTAAGCTCAAATTTTGATAAAAATAACAATGTTCAACTTTATTTTTTAAGGAATATCTAGTTTTAACAAGTTTATCTACATCAACAATGATGTTATCAATATGATGATTCCTAAATATCAACTAATTCTTTTAGTTCAAAAAACTATATTCTTCAACAACATGTATAAATTATTCTTGAGGTATAACATCATAAAAATTTTCTTCAATTTTTATCTAATAATAATAGCTTTCCAACATTGGTTGAAATCATTTTTTTGAAATAATATCCAAAGATATGGTTTGAGGTTGTTTGAAAACAAAAGCATCAATTTTGTCAAATTTAACATATATTGTTTCCTCAATAGTACTTGTATTTTTATTAAAGACTATATATGCCTTATTATTAGTAAAATAACCTAAAAATATTTTTTCATTGGATTTTGGAGCAATTTTATGTAATTTATCTTTAGTATTCAAAATGAATACTTTTGATCCAAAAACATTAAAGTAAGAAAGTTTAGGTTTTCTTTAGGTTTGTAACTCATAAAGAGATTTAAAAATAAAAGGTCTTATTAAAACTACATTTATAATATAATATGTGTTAATAACCACTTCAACCCTAAAAAATAGAAACTATGTATTCACACATCATAGTTTAGGTAATCTTGGGAAGAATTCTATTTCTCCTTTCAACTACTCCATTTTTCTGCAGAGGTTTTAGTGCCGAAAAGTTTTTTATTATGCATTTTTACTAAAAAAGGTTTTAAAATAAAAATTTAAAATTTTTATACCATGATAATAATGAATAGTTATCAAGAATATATTTTTCTCATTTTCAAATCAAGATACAAAAAATTAAAACAAAAAATAGCTTTAAACATCTTTTCTAGAAAATAGACTCATGTATATCTAGTGTAATCATCAACTAAAAAATATAAATAGTATTTTCCATCGATACATTCATCTTGTTTAAGACCAAAAAATTCCATGTGCACTAACTATAAAGCATCATAATTTGAGACTGTTGGGAAAAAATCCCTCAAGGTATCATTGAGGAATTTTTGTGATAATCTGTTTGTTGACAATGCAGGACTCCATGTTGTGTTTGTTGACAAAGTGAGTCTCAATGACTCAAACTGTTGACAAAGGGGGTTTTCCTATAGAATGGAGAAAATTGTTTTTCGAAAATGGATTTATGCTCTTGTGTTAAGGAGTTTTCTGATGTTGTATGCCAGGAATTTTTCGAATTTAGAACATCAAAAATTCGGCAAAGGAAAAGTGGCATGCAAGTCCAAAAGTGGTGTGCAAGTGTGGCGCGCAAGTCCAAAAGTGGCGCACAAGTGTGGAACTCAATTCCTAAAGTGGAGTGCAGGTATGAGGCATGATTATGGTGCAAAATTGTGGTGCGCAAGTCATATTTCAAGATCATTATATCAGAATATGAAAAAAGAAAGAAAGAGGCGTGCAAGTCCTAAAGTGGCGCACAAGCGCGGCGCGCAAGTGTGGCGTGCAAGTGTGGCACGTAAGTCCTAAAAATTCCTATAAATAGATGGATACTCTCCTCATTTCATAACAATCTCTACACTTAGGGAAAATCCGAGCTCTGATTGTGCAAGTGGAATTGACGTGCAAGTTCAGTGTGCGTGCAAGTGGGGCGCGCAAGTGTACCACGCAAGTGGGGTGTGGAAGTGTGCAGGGAAAGTGTGTCATGTAAGTGTACCGATCAAGTGTGCCACGTATGTTTTCCATGCAAGTGTATCGCACAAGTGTATCGTGCAAGTGTTCCGGCAAGCAGAGTGGAGCGCAAGTTTGGCGCGCTAGTGTGGCGTGCAAGTGTGGCGCGCAAGTTGGTTTATCCGCAATGAAAGTAGAGGTTGTGCACTAGTTAAAGGGGCACACAAGTCACCCTAGGGTTGTGTGAAAGTTATAAATTTCCCATAACATCTGTGGTAAAGTGGTATTCATCATTGGATTAAATTTGGACTTCAACAGAGCATTTACATATAGTGGAGGATGCATTCTTTCATGAAAATGAAGAGACCTATGGGTCTATAAACTATGAGTGAATCCTTTCCAGAGCAGTGAGAAAAGTAAGAGGAAGAAGGTGATCCTATCCACTGGCAGTGAGCTAGAGAGAGAGAAATAGGGAGTGACCCATGGGGAAGCCATGATCTAACCCTAAAAATTGTAAAGGCATTGAGCATGGGCATAAAAGTGATCTATCCCAAACATTGTAAATTATAAGTGAGCTTTAGTATATTTGGTACAGTGGAACATCATAATTGTATGCTCCTTGGACGTAGCCCAGTGAGGTTGAACCAAGTAAAAATCACTATGTCTGACTGATTGCTTCCCTGCATTGCATTTAAAGAATCATCATCAGATAAAGAAGAAAATAAGTGATCATAATAAACACAAAATTGAAAACAAAGTGACCCTTGTAATAAAGTGGTCAAGATCTAGTGGGGCAGGAAGAATTTAGAAAGGAATATCCATACCTTGATTCACCCCCCCCCCCCTCAGGGTATATAGGCCCCTTTTGGTCCAAATAATTGGTATCAGAGGGGAGTTTTCTTTTATCAGATTTGTTTTCTCTGACTTGGTTCAGTTGATTTCTCAAGTTAAAGTTCCAGTCTTCTCTTATCTTGGTGTGTCATGGAAAAGGGAAGAACTTCAACGAAGAATCAGAAGTCTTGTGAAATTCCCCAGTGTGGAAGTATCAATAGAAAGAGTGTGATTCATTTGAAAGAATAAAATAGTGATGAGAATACTAATTTGGATAAATCATACAGTGAAAATACTTACTCATTCAATGATGTAGAAGGAATGAGTGAAGAACATGACATGCCAAGTGATGTTGGAACTACTAATGATAAAGAAACTCCCAGAAGTCGAAAAGTGGATGTTGTCCACAAAGAGAATGAAGTGGATCAGAAGTTGGAAGATGAGATTAAATCTAAATATATATGAATCCAAGCAATGGAAATTGAGGTTAACAGGATAAGAGGATTAAATCAAAGGCTTATAGATGTGGCCACTGATCTAAGGTAGAAGAATGATTCTCAAGATGAAGATCTGCAAAAGCTGTTTATAAAGAGAGAAAAGCTCAAAGTTGATGTTAAGGTAAAGAATCTGGACATAGATGAAATTCATAATTTGAAAACTATAAATGATGATCTTGCTACATAGCTATCTGATCTAGTTTAGAAGAATCAAAGGCTACAACAAGAGAATGCATTTGTCTCTTAATTTGTTTCTCAAGAAAAATTGAAAGTTAAGGAGCAAAGTGATATGGTGGATAAGCTCACATGAGAACTAAAAGATGAGATGAGTAGTGGAAAGAATCTCAGAAGAGAACTCACTGCTCTACTTGAATCAAGAGATAAGAATATTTTGCAATTGGAGGAAGATATAGAGTTAGTTAAAAAGAAAATGGACAAATCTAATTCCAAAGAGAAGCCCAAGTTGAAGGATTCCTTACACTTATTATTTGATTATCCTTCTGCCGGTGATGATGAAATGAAATCCAAATATGCTACATCAGAGGAAAAGCATGAAAGGATTGTATCATCCCAAAGGCCATCCATTTTGGGAAAATATAGAATTGGATATGATGATCTCACTTCTATGCGTGATAGGAAAAGAGAATTGAAAATCTCTAGAGATAATAAAAACCTTGTGGGTGCTGGAGATAGACCCTAAAAGGCTTTTACAAGAAGAAATGATAGCATGTTCTATTTTTTTGGGATTCATGGTCATAAATCAGGATTCTGTTCAGAGGAACAGGATTACATCTCTGGCTGTGAAAATAGAAACATTACTAGATCTGAGAATAAAAAGATGTGTCGTGAGAAATCAGAAATAAGAGTCTCTCAGAGGAAAGCATTCATTAGAGGTTATTACTGTGGGAAAATGGGACACACCATGAGTATGTGTCAGGAATCTCAAGAGCTCCATGTCAGAGGAAAAACTCAAGGTGTATCTGCATCTCGACATAGAAATGACGAAATATGGTATGCATTTTATGGAAAATGTCTTATATGCTCAAATTATGGGAATTTGGAAATAAATTGCAGCAAGAATAAAACAATTAAGGAAAAGGAACTCGAAATGAGATTTTCGACTCCAGTTGTGCATGATAAGAAAATATGCACTGGAAGACAAAGTGAACTGCTCTCGTGGAGAGAATGTGAACAAACCTATAAGACTAAGGGGATATCTACTACAGCTGTGAGTAAGAAGAATTCACATTCATTGGAAGACTCACCACTAGTGCGAAATAGTGTGGTGACTCGTATATCTGATAAAAGAAAGTTAAAAAAATGTGTTGAAAAATTCATATGTCGTGTGCCATGGAGAGAATTGGAGGAAAGAGGAATATCCCTGCAATGGTGGAAGAAGCAAAGGAAGATGACAAGAGGAGAGATTCTTAATCATATATAGAATCCAAGAAAGTGGCATAATGGTGGAACATCAAAGATAAAAATGTGTACTAGTGGGATTAAACACCAAACTGTGATAAAGGATAAGCCTGCAAAGTCTACTTATCTGAAAAAGACTCAGAATGTGGATAATGAATACTTAGTCATATGGCCAGAGCATTTGATGTTTTCTAGGAAGCTTGAAAAAGCAAGTAAGGAGTGTGATTATCTTCAAGATAGAATCAATGAGTTGACCCATCAGGATCAACCACAATCCTCATCTTGAGTATTCTAGAATCACCCCTCTCCCTATGTAAATAAATGTTATTAACCGATGATTTATGTGTTTCAAGTTTTAGGGAGATACGATCCAAGGGGAAGTGGCATCTAAAGATGCAAAGTGGAGAAGTGATGTGCTCTAGAGTTTCAATTTCCTCAAATTAGGTACAAAAGGTAAATAAGAAAGGGAGTAACATATCACAGTAGGGAGTGGTTGTGTTATTAACTTTGTCTCTTATTTTCTACACTGAGTTTCTACTTAGTAGGCTTAGAGATTTTGTTAATGGATCAATGTCAAGTATAATATGAGAATAAATGATGTATCAGAAGAAGAATGTAAATGGGTCTAACCATAGGAATTGTTGCATAACATAGGGGGATATCTCTATCTCCTAATTAGATGGAAAAATATCAATGGTATATAAAGGGTGAGTGTTTTTTATCAAGAAGACATGGGAGATTGTTTCGAGGCCAGCAGATAAGAATTTCATCAAGACTAAATGGGTTTATCATAATAAGATGAATGAATATGGCACAGTTATTTTAAACAAAGCATGACTAGTTTGCAAAAGATAATCCTAGATATAGGGAATAGATATTGATGAGACATTTTCACCAGTTACGAGATTAGAGACAATCAGATTATTTCTAGCCATTGTAGTGCAACGAGAGTTCAAAGTTTTCTAGATGGATGTCAAATCTACATTTTTTGAATGGGGTTCTGGAGGAAGAGGTTTATATTGAGCAGCCAGAAGGTTTTCTCATTCATGAGAATGATAACAAGGTTTGCAGACTGAAGAAGGCGTTATATAGCCTAAAACAAGCACCAAAAGCATGGTACTCAAGGCTTGATCAGTACTTACATAAGCTTGATTTCTAGCATGGGGGAGTTGATTACAATCTCTATTTCAATAACAACAGTAATAAAAAGATGATGGTCTTGTTTTATGTCGATGTCATAATATTTGGTAGATCAGATGAAGCTCAGTGCAGATATTTTTCCGAATTCATGAAAAGTGAGTTCAAAATGTCAATGATTAGAGAGATAACATTTTTTCTTGGTCTACAGGTGACACATGGAAGGAATGGAACATTAATTTCTCAATATAAATATGCCAAGGAGGTTTTGAAAATATTTGGAATGGAAAATTACAAGGATATAAATACTCTAGTTTATACCCAGATGAAATTATCAAAAGATGATAATGGCAAGGCAGTTAATATCACATAATATAGGCAGTTTATTGGCAGCTTAATGTACCTAACAACAGCGAGACCTGATATTTTTTTCACCACATTCCAAGCATCACGTTACTAAAGAAATCCAAATGAAATCCACATGATCGCAGTGAAAATAATAGCTCAGTATATCAAAGGCACTATGTATTTCAGTCTGATGTATAATGAAAAATCTCAGCCAGAGTTATTGGGATATACAGATGCAAATTGGGATGGATCAGCAGATGATCGAAAATCAACGTCAGGAGGTGCATTCTATCTTGGTAGATTGTGTATTTATTGGCTAAGCAAGAAACAAGATTTCATTTCTCTGAGAACCACAGAGGGTGAGTATATTGCAGCCACTCAAGCATGCACATAGTTATTGTGTATGAAGCATCATCTTGAAGATATGGGAGTTGAAGTTAAGTCTCTGATCGGAATCCAGTGTGATAACTCAAGTGCTATCAATCATAGAAAAAGTCCAGTACATCACTCAAGGAAAAAGAACATTGAGATCAAATATCATTTCATCAAGGAGAAGGTATGGCAAGGGCTTTTGAAGTTGGAGTATGTGCCTACAGAGCTACAGGTTGCAGATATTCTGACAAAAGCCTTACCCAAAGAAGGTTTTGAGAGGCATCGACTGGCTTTGGGAGTCCAGTCGACTCCCCACACTTGAAAATTGTGGATGTAGGGACACTCCCCTCTCCCCGAGGTATAGTGTGTTTTTCCCTCATGTACTGCTATGTGTTTTTACCCTGCTGTATACTGCAATGGAGTTCCCTTTGGGTTCATTGAAAAAGGGGGAGACTGCATAGAATATATGAGAAAACATGATTGTTCAAGGGGGAGAAAATGTCTTAGTCAAGACATGGGGAGAAGCTGACTGGTGGATCAGCAAGATAGTGGGAGCAATGAGATAGGGGGAGAAAATTAAATCAGATGATTCTAGATGTGATCGAACAAATAATAGATATCACGACAGTTGAGGATCGTGATAAAAGAAGAAGTGTGGTTGGTATCAGGTTGGTATGAAAATTTCAATTGGTGTCAAGTTGGTATCAACAGTGGTGTCAGCAATGAAGTGACTCATAGATGAACTTTTCATGATACTCTTGTTTCTCATGCTGAGCATTGCTCATGTGGGCTTAGAGTATGTGTTGAGTAAATCTTTGATCGCTATCTGTATCACAAGAGGTGAATGGTGGATGAAGATTAATGAATCCTTACTGAGGTATCAAATAATGGAGAATTATTTTGAGAAGATTTGTCAAAAAACCCAAAGGAGGATATTTTTTGTTAGAAATCCCTCAAGGTATCATTGAAGAATTTTTAAGATGATGTGTTTTTTGACAATGTAGGACTCCACGTTGTGTTTGTTGACAAATCGAGTCTCAATGACTCAAACTGTTGACAAAGGGGGTTTTCTTGTAGAATGGGGGAAAGTATTTTTGGAAAAGGGAGTTGTGATCTTTTGTTAAGTATGTTTCTGATGTTGTACGTCAAGAATTTTTCGAATTCAGAACATCAAAAATTTGGCAAAGGAAAAGTGGCGCGCAAGTCCAAAAGTGGTGCGCAAGTGTGGTGCGAAAGTCCAAAAGTAGCGCACAAGTGTGGAATGCAAGTCCTAAAGTGGCGCGCAAGTATGACGCACGAGTATGGTGCGAAAGTGTGGCACACAAGTCGTATTTCAGGATCATCATATCATAGTATGACAAAGGAAAGAAAGAGGCGCGCAAGTGCAGCATGCAAGTTTGGCGCGCAAGTCCTCAAAATGCCTATAAATAGATGGCTACTCTCCTCATTTATTAACGAGCTCAACACTTGAGAAAATCAGAGCTCTGATCGCGCAACTGGAAGTGACTTGCATGTTTAGTGTTTGCGGAAGTGGGGCGTGCAAGTGTACCATTAAATTCTACCATGCAAGTGTGCGGGGAAAGTGTGTCGCGTAACTGTATCGGGCAAGTGTGCCACGCATGTGTTCCACACAAGTGTTCTGTGAAAGTGTATCGTGCAAGTGTACTATGCAAGTGTTCCGACAAGCAGTGTGGAGCACAGGTTTTGTGCGCTAGTGTGGCGAGCAAGTGTGGTGCGCAAGTTGGTTTTTTAGCAACGAAGGCAAAGGTTGTGCACTAGTAAAAGGGGCACACAAGTCACCCTGGAGTTGCGTGAAAGTTAGAAATTTCCCATAACATCTGTGGTAAAGAGGTATTCATCAGTGGATGAAATTTGTAATTCAACAGAGTATCTACATACAGTGGAGGATGCATTATTTCATGAAAATGAAGAGACCTACAGGTCTATAAACTGTGAGTGGATCCTTTCCAGAGCAGTGAGAAGAGGAAGAGGAACAAGGTGATCCTCTCCACCGGCAGTGAGCTAAAGATATAGAAATAGGCAGTGACCCATTGGGAAGCCTTGATCTAACCCTAAACATTGTAAATGCATTAATCCTGGGCATAGAAGTTATCTAGCCCGAACATTGTAAATTGGCAGTGAGCTTTAGTGGATTTGGTACAGCGGCACATCATCGTTGTATGCTCCTTGGATGTAGCCCAGTGAGGGTGAACCAAGTAAAAATCTTTGTGTCTGACTTCTTTCTTCCCTACATTTCATTTAAAGATTCATCATTAGATAAATAAGAAAACAAGTGATCATAATAAACACACAAATGCAAACAAAGTGACCCTTGTAATAAAGTGGTCAAGATCCAGTGAGGCAAGAAGAATTTAGAAAAGAATATCCATACCCTGATTCCCCCCCACCTCTCAGGGTATATAGGCCCCTTTTCATCCTAACAAAGACTTCACTAATAGATTTATAACTTCACTCATATTTCATTATGAATTGATATGGATCTCAAACTTTCGAAGTATCAAACTTAAGGTCTAATAGATCTTTAACTAGTCCATTCTAATATAGTTTAGCTAAAGTTATAACATTACAGTATTATAATAGTATATTACATAACCAAGATTTTTCTTCCATCACACTAATATAAGGTATATATTTACTCCAATGGTCTTATATTTTTAGCATAAAAACATTCTCATACCGATTGGAAGAAAGAATAAATTCATCTTTTGAACTATGAATAGTGAATTTATCATTCCTAATGTTAACAAGATATCCCTCATCTCATAATTGAATTATGATAATAAGGTTTTTCTTAAGGCCTAAAATAAATAAAACATTTGATAATAAAGCTTCTCCATGAATAATAATGTTACCTATTCTGATGAGTTATCCTTTATCATTATCACTAATTTTAACTTTTCCACCATTCATTTTGATAAGTTTTTTGAAGAAGTATTGGTTTCTAGTCATATATGTGGAACAAAATCTATCCATTTATCATATATTATTATTGGTACATAATTGATTTTCCAAAAAATAAAAATGACTAGAATTTCATTACCCAAACCTGTTTGGGTCTAGTATTATTAGAAACTAAAATTTATGGAATCCACATTCTTCTAAATTTTCTATATTGATAAAATGTTAATTCTTTTGAAAAATATGATTTATGAAAACCTAATGATTGAACGTTATTTAAATAAAATTTATTTTTATGTTGTCTTCCAATCTAACATTTCATAAAAAATTAATTATTTATTAAAATAAAGTTGTTATTTTGAAAAATATGTTTCTTGTTAGTATAATCCAATTTGAATACATCATTATGAGGCCTCATTTGTTTATAGATCTTATCAGATTTATATTTACCAGATGTTAACATTGATAGAATTATTTTCAAACAATACATATCATAATTTAGTTTCAACACTAAATTTCTATCCTTAATAGAATTAGTTTTTAAATTAATTTTTTCTAGATATTTTGATAAACTAGTTATTTAAAGATTAGATTTTTTTAAAATCTTTAAAAAGATTATTATTATCAAAATTTGTATTATAAATTTTTTAAAATATCTGATATATATGTAGAATTGGTACAAAATATTGATTTCTATTTAGAAATTTTTGCTTCAAAAATATCAAGTTTTTTTATTAATTTTACAATATTGAATTTATAATAGTTTTGAAAATATAGAAATTTATTAAAAACAAGGTAGAGAATTACTTTATTCTGATGAAGAAGATTTATCATTAAAAGATTTAGATTTTTTATCTTTAGTATCACTATTTGGATATTTTTCATTTGATGTAAGATTAGTTAGAGATTAAATTGTTACCTTATCCATAACGAAATTATTGATCTTCAGAATTCCATCATAGAAATAGATATTCTTCTCTTCATTTACACTATCAAAATAAATTTGTGATTAACTATCTCCAACACTTTAACATCATGTGTCTCAAGCTTTTAGAGTTTTCTTGTTATTGTACCAGTAGTGTTTCTTATAACTTCTTTCTAAATTCTTATCCTTCTTAACTTTCCTTTTAGGAAGTAGGCAACTAGGTCTTGTATGTCCACCATTATTTCATTCACAACAGATAACTTCTAAATAATCTTTCTTATCACTTATGTATTTGTGAATCTTTTTATACTTGTTTCGAATTTAATTTTACAGAAAATATTTTTCATATTTTTAGAAATATTAGATAATTAATTTCCAGATTTTTTTGATGAACTACTCTCTGCTTCAACTATAATATTATTTTTCTTTGAAGACTTTGAATCTTTATTAGGTGACTAAACATTATTTGAAACATTATAATTTTTAGTTAAATAATCTCCTCTATTATTTTTATTTATATTCTCAAAATATATTTTTAATATTCCTCCATATGGCCTAAGGGTACCAATCATATGAACCAATGTTATATTTGTAATCCTGCTCAAATCAACAAAAGCTATCCTTTTTCATTCCCATTATTTGAGAATAATTTCTATAATATTTTCAAATAAAATTTCATCTTTAATATCCTTCTCACTAAAAGATTACGGACTATTTATGATTTTCTTTAATCTCTTATGCATCCTCACAATAGATTCACCAGGTAGATAATCAAATTCTTGATAGTCTACTCTAAGGATTTCACTTCTAGTCTCAATAAGTTTTGACATTCCAAAATGTGTAACTTATAATATATTCTAAATATTATTAAATTCATAACAAGAATAAATCAAACTATATATATTATATTCATAGAACATAGAAAAATATTCCTTACTCTATAATTCAACTGACATTCCACCTTTTCTTGATTTGTAAATGTTGAAACATCCTTCTCAGTACTCTTGTAATTACCAGTCAACAAAAAAATTATCAACACTTGTAGTCTACTAGGATTCAGATTTTCTAGTGTACCAATAGATAAACATTATATATTATAAAAATAGAAACTTGTTCTATAATATACACATTAGTGAAATAAAAATTTACAAAAAATGGTTTATAATAAAAGTTTTAAAACATTAGAAACATTTTTAAAATTTTGAAGTAAAAACCAGAAAGTAAAGCAATTGAACATACCATTATACCAATTTTTGGATTGTAAGAGTTATAATAGATACAAGTGTGGGGTGAATTATAGTTTAAAACTTTAAAATAATTATAACCAAAACCTATTTATTACAATTTTCATGCTGAAACTCTCCTCGATGATCAGAGTAAATTGTAACGGACTTAGTGTTCATCTGGTAAATCAGAGTCTAGAATATTTTAGTAGAACAAACATTACTTAGAAATGCACAAAAAAATTAAAACATCTTATAAAAATAATTTAAATGAATCTTTACAAAGTTATTTAGTAAACTAATAGAGAAATAATAAAAGTAATGAATTACACTTTAACCTTCAATGTGAAGGAAGTAAGTGACCTTGAAATAAGGTATCCATAGTTTAAACCAAACTATCAGGTCTATCTTTCTTCAACATAAATCCTTTGATCATAAATATCGGAATCTATTCTATCTTCTTATCCCTAGAGTCTTTCAACCATCCAGATCATATCCATCCATCTTCTTATCCATATAGAACCTTGTTCTTAAACCCATATCGAACATAGAATACAAATAAAAAACATTAAAATGATTTTACAATCCTCACACAAAATCCTTACAACATAAAAATCTCTAAAATATTATAATGAAAATCATACTTATAGTTATAATATGGAGTTTTTTGGTGGTTGGTTTCCTACCTCTCAGTTCTACTTTTTTTATTAAGGGTAATGTCTCACATATGTGTGCCTTTTTTAATACACTCAGTACTAGTCGCCAACCTAGGATCAATAGGAGGTAGTAATTGGGGGTTCATTATCTCTCTTTCTCCATTATAGGCCTAAGAGGGGTACTTTTGGAGGGAGGAGGTTATAGAAAAATGTGACACCCCCATGTTGCTATTGTATGGTATATCATTTAATTATTAATTATTTAGAAGTTTATTGGAGTTATCATTTTTTTCAACCAGTTAAAGAAGTATTAGGGAGTTGTAAGACTAGACTGCATCATGTTGCCCATGCCTTTATACATGAACAAGGTATGAAAAACTTTGTTTAGATCTTTATTTTCATTTTTCATTTTTCCATTCTAGAGAAATTTCATTGTCCATCAACTGTTGGAAGATCGATCATTGGAAGATCGAATATTGGAAGATTTACCATTGGTAATCAACTATTGGTAATCTACCATTCAATATCTACCATTTGAGATCCACCATTCAAGATCTATCAGTCAATATCTATTTTCTGAGGTCCTACAATGGAGATCTACCTTTCAAGATCTAATTTGCTAGATCCACCATTCGAGATCCAATGTTGAATGATCTATCAGTTATTTTTTATGTGATTACATTTTGAATTGAATTTTTATTTGATTTTTTTATTTATATTTTATTATATTTTAAAATATAAAATCCCTAAATGATAATTTTTTCTTAATTTATAATCACAGAACCCTATATTACTCATTCCACCTTTTGAACCTTTCAACTTCCCTTCTCTCTCGACTTGCAAACCTCCTGATTTTCCCTTATTCCTTCGAATTAGTGAAATGGTTAGAGTCAAACATGCCTCATTATCATCCCTTTAAGGATCTCGTCCTTAAAAGAAATCATGAGTAGAAACTAGTTGTGTAGATACAGTACGCGAACCTAATAGCCCACATTTTTCATCTCATTTTGTCATTTTTAAAAATGAAATCGATGTTGGTTAGTTGATTTTGAGAAATTCATTAGTGATAAAGGTAATTTAGGATCAAAGATGGATTGAATGGTTCTCAAAAAATGATCGACCATTTTATCCGAGGTTGGTTCACCAATTCTATTAGTTTTTAGTGTCTGTTTTTGGGAAGAAAAATGATATTGTAAAATTCCTAGTTATTGGTCAAGTTATATCCTTTTCATCGATGAATTGGGAAATATGCCTACATGTTCCTCACAAGGGTATTTTTAATGACTATCAAGGTTCTATTCTAAGTGATAGTGATATTTTTTATAAGGATTGAATACTATAATAAACTGAAAATTCCACTTCGAGAAGGCCTATTGTTGCTTAACTCAGTGGAGAATATCAGCTTCTGTTCAAGTTTATCCATCACATGGTGTGTCCGAGGTACTGGGATTTAAGAATAATGTGGTATCATAATGTTTTTATATTGTTTCTTATGAAAATAAGATAAAAAATAAATAAGTGAAAATATTTAATGGTGCATAATATGCATATGACCAAGTATTCATCAAAAAAAATATTTGATATATCCTAAGATCATATCATCCATTCTTGAAGATAAGGGTTTAGTACCTGAAAAAGAAAAAAAATTCAATTGTGGTGTTTTTTGCTTTACCTAGTTTACTTGTAATATAATGAAGGTAAACTGGAAATTTTGGTTAAATAAATGGGTTGTGTAAAATGACAAGTTATATGATCATTTTAATATTTTTCAACACCCTATCAAAAATAGAAACTTGGTTGACTGTGGATTAGAGCCAGATGTGGTTGTGCTTTATTCCTCATATGAATAATTTAATGGAGAATAAAATAATGAAATAGAACAATCAGTGTCATTATCTATTGGAGAAGTAAGTGATCCAGATATTTTCAAAATCCCAAATATATCTTTTAGATCTTCAATTCCACCTCTTTACCTTCCAATTAAAGAAATTATATTAAAATAATGAGATGAAATTGATGAGAATGAAGTCTCAAAAATATAAGATGTTGAAAAATATTCTTCTTCTAATTCAAAAAGGGTATTTATTTTATCAGATGATGATAATGGAGATGATGATAATAATAGTCATGTATTTGAAGATCAAGATGTTGAGTTCGAATATAAGAATGGTTCATTAGATAGAGAAGTGTATAGGTCTAGTCGTATTCAGCATGTTTCTAAAAATCAAAAATATGGTCATGGTAATGTTCAACCCATTTCATAAAGTTAAGATTCTATAAGTGACAGAGTTGATCTTGAATCTCCTACTGATGATACACCTGGTAAAGGTGAAGAAACAGAACCTACTAAGGGGATAATTTCCCAGGATGTGTACAACTTGGTTTTGACTACTCATCGTTTGATAAATATGGAGGAGATGATACTGATCATAGTAGTCCACCAGAGCATGGTGGACATGCTATATTAGTTTTTGGGAAATATCTTAAGGGATCTTTTATTGAGATTATTAATGAAGTGCTAAAATTATATTTATTCACCATTGATGTGCCTTCAATGGAACTTGATCATGGCTATGATGATCAACCCATCTCATAGAAGATTATTTCTCCAGATCATATATCATTGGTACCTTTAGGGTATATATCAAATGATGAATTCAATTATTTTATTGTAATAATGTTATAAGATACTAAAATGTTTTTTAAATATTCATCTCCTTGAGAAACATAGCTTAGTGAAGTAGATATAAGACACATCTCTGAGTAATTTTTCTTTCACATTCAACCAAATATGATGTTGAAAATTCAAGAAGTGGATATTGAAAATATGAGGTTACCCAAACATATATATGAAGTGAGATACATTATGAATGAAATGAAAGAAACTTTTGATACTAGACAAATATCTTTTCTAGGGAGATTAGATTTCTTACCTATAGTTGTTGCTACAACCTCTACTGATCCACCTCATATTCCTTATTCTATTGATGTTGAGTTGATTTATTCTATTGTTAGGAAAGATCTGAATGTTTTCTTGGGTGATATTCCTACCTCTCATTAGAAGGAACTTTGGAAGATCTTGAAACATGCTCAGAACGCATATAAAAATTTGTTAGGGAATGATTGAATGAATATTGAAGTGATAAAGAGACTATCACTAAGTCAATAAAGTACAACCTTCCCAGAATTTATATAAAAAATGAGATCTATTTAAATTTTAAATTTCTTTCTAAGAATATAAGGATTCCTCCTGTATCTATGTTATTCAAGGAATATTTTAATCAACTCATAGTTTTGGCCCCACTACTCACGGTTTTTATGCGGGAGAAGAATGATTTATTTTCAGAAATTAAGAGAGGTGGAAACATAATCAAGGATTTTTTGAACTCAAGGAAGTCATTTTTTAGTGATATAACCAAAATTCATTCCTATGATTTTTCTCAACTCTGTACCTTATATTGAACCATTGCCTCCTCAGTTTTATCCTTTTGGCATGTCACCAGTTGAGGTTGTTCAATATCTCAATCCATTAGTGATCATGGAGCTTCCTACTCCTACCTATGCACCCTCATATTAATATTTTATACCTCCTATCATTGGAAAATATAAATATCCAATGGTCCCTACATCCCATCAAGCTAGGAGTCATTCTGATTCAGATTATATTTTTATAAGGTTTTTATTTTTCCCTCGTATTACTTTTTGAGATATAATTCATAACATTTTAATAAAATGAAAACTATTTTCTATTAATCATAATATCTTTCCTTTTCTTTCTTCTATTTTTTTATAATCCCAAAGGGGGTATTCTTGAATGGAATTTTAATAATAATCAAAATATGATTATTAAAGTTATTAATGTGTTTATCATTTTTTATTAAGATGTTAAAAAGAACATTATTTATTTTTATCTATATTTTTATCTTATTTGTTTTCAAATACATGGTTATAAAATTTAATGATTCGTGATCATGAAAAAGGGGGGGATTTTTGGAACCTCCTTCTTTTAATGATCAAAAATCATGTTTTTTTATATTTTTAATAACATTAATGTCTTATGATAGTATATATTTTTTTTGGAGAAACTTGTCTAAGTACAGATCTGTCGTAAGTTCAAAAAATCTACCGTTAAATGTGAAAATATAAAGTCAGTATAGTTAGATAAACTGGTGGACTACATCTACCTTTGGAGAATCTACTACTTATGAAATCTACTACTAGTTCAGCAGATCTACCATGGATCAAATCATTCTCTAGTTCATATGATATACCATTGACAGATATACCACTGATCAGATCTACCATGGATAAGATCTAATACTAGTTTGGATGATCTACCTCCAGAACTCATCTACCACTAGAATTAACTACCGCCACTCTATGATACCACTGGGGTGATCGACTATTCCTAAGGATCTACCACTAGTATGCTACGATTTCTGTCCAGATTCTCTTATTCGAATGTAATTCATCCAATATCTAGTTTAAGTAATTAAATACTGATAGCCCAAAGTGGATTTAAAAATCATTATTCTTAAACCACTTCATGGATTCATTGAATATAAAGTCATAATTTCTTGATTTAGTGCTCAGTATAAGGATCTAGGATATTTTTATTTTTATTCTTCAATAAATAATTTTAACTAGAGAGTTATATATTCTATAGAACTCTCTCATGTGTGGGATGACCAATGTTGTGTTTAATATATAGTTTAACACAACCCTTCGTATGTTGAATCAGATAAAAATCCGAATACATCTTTGCACGGAAGGAACCAGGAAATCTATAGACAAAAAATAGAAAGATTTTTTCAGACATTACAATACTCTTTTTCCGACACTTTTTGAGTAACTTTTTCGACCTTATCACAAATACAAATTCCTAGAACTTTTTAAATATGAAGTTATTCAGATCAAGAACCATCATCTTTTCTTATCTATACTCATTTTCTCTCTATGTTTGTGCTTTAATTTTGAGTAGTGTGTAGTATTAATCTGTTTATCTATAAACATTTTCTCCTATACCAAACTAGAGTGTTACTGACATACTCTTATAAATTTATTTATATTTATACCCAAAGAAACTATGGAAGAGGTCATGTGTGACCTGATAATTTCTTTTATCCCATGTGTAACTATGGAATAGGGTTTGTTCCTAGACATCCTTGTGTGTTGTTAATTGTAAAACCTGATCTATTTTTTAGGTATGTTTATTGTTATAATAAAATGCTTGTAAATAGGTTATTTCCAAGTGGAGGGGATTAAGTTTAATCTTGAGACTAAACCCATTGTTTATATTCCATTGTGCTATTTATTCATTTTTTTTATTTATATCAGAGTTAAAACTATATCTATTTTCCAAATTTATAACAGAAATCTTCTTTGATAGTTTGTAACATCCCAGGTAAATAAAGAATAATAACTTTTTCCTATTTATTAATATTTACGAATTAAATATTAATTTTACTTTAAAGGATATTCTATGTTCGATAGCATACCCGATACGCAACAAAGAGTTTCTTTGAAATCTTACGTTGCACACTAGTAATAAAACAATATTATTTTAAATGATAGTTAACACGTAGCCGTTGTATTGGAGGGAATGAATAGAGATAACTAAAATATGATTATATATGTTTGTTAATTGTTTTTACATTTATCCAATAATGGATAAAGTCTTAAAATAGGAAAAGAATTCAATTTTAGGCATATATACTCTAATTTTCACTAAAGGTCCACTTATCGCCTTTTAATGGAGAACCATCGTTAAATATAATTTTGGTCACTCTTATACATTCTATTGGACCAAATAAAATTCTTATTTAGAATCAGGACCTCAAAATTTACGTTGTGTAAATTTTTGGTATTTTTCCGATAAAAATCATTTTTTAATGAATAATGAAAAATGTTGTATTTTAATTCAAAACCTATTTTTAATATAATTTATTTATATGATTAGATTATCTTTTTAATTGGTTTTAAATTTAAATTAGAATAGATTTTTACCATTTAATCCAATAGTGGTCGTTGGAATTAATTTCACTTTGAAATTGGACTTAAACTAGTGTCAATCTTTTGATATATATTATTTCATAAAAACACGTTATTTGTCATGACAGCGGGAATTAGTTATTAAATTAATTAATGAAACTTATATGTTTTGAATTTTTTTAAATAGACATCATTTTTGAATTCGGAATATCAAATATAGCTTAGGGTAAAGTTTTGGTATTTTTCTGAAAAACTTCAATTTTTGATGAATAGTGAAACCACTAAGTGGTACGTAAAAAACTGATTTTGCTTTTAAATGAAATTTTACCACTTCTGTGTTTTGAATTTAAAAAATCTGACATACATGGTTGTCATTAAGAAGTAAAATTTGGTTCAATGGGATTAAAATAATTTTTTGGTGAATAGTAACTTTTATGTTTATTAATCGCGATTAGAGGTAATTAGTGTAGTTTAAGGTAAAAGTAATGTTTTAATAATATAAAATGACCTAGACACATGTCCTACCATTATTGGATGTGTCATGGAAGACCAAGACAATCCATGGGTCAACTTGGGGACCCCATGGAGCCACTTTGGTAGGAAAATGACATTAATATTTTTTTATTTAATGTTAAAATAAAAATTTCACAAACATGAGTTTTTTTACTAAAACAATTTTTAAATGGGGTTATACAAGTCAGATTTTTGACTATAAATATTCATTGGAAATATAAAAAGATTTCCTACATCATAGTATTTTTTTTTATAATTTTTAAACATTAAATAAATTAAATTATTTATGACATCATGATGATGCATCGATTACCTCATTATTTAACGATTTAAATAAAATAAAAAGATAATATAAAATCTAAGACCTACACTTGTCAAAAACCTCTTGTATGGGTATATTTAGAACCTTATCACCTTATCCTCCAATTATAGCAATGTGGGACCTTTTAAATCCGAAACTCATTTTAAAATAATGTAACATTTCTTTACTTTCCAAGAGTGCCCCTCCTCTCCTCTTATAAAAGGACCCAACCTCTACCACCTTACCCACACTTCCAAAGCCTTTGGCTCGGCCAACCCCTGCCCATTTTGTCTCTCCACATCCCTCTATAACTCGTAGAAGCCTCACTTTGGACAGAATTCTTCCCAAGGAAGCCTTTGATCTCAAATCAAAAAGAGTTACCCGTTTTAAAGGTAGTGTTTTCTCATGTGTTCTTATGTTTTATTTTGCTTCTGCAACCCTCTAAACTCTTTTTATTCATTTCTTTTGTAACAACAACAGTATCCTAAATATACTAGGATGTTGTTATAAGAATTATTCGAGCTACACTTACACACACATACATCTAAGGGTTAAAGAACATACTGTTTCTGTGGATGGTGAATTTCTGCCTCACGAAATGATGATTGTTCAATATTCTTCTAACACCTTCAATGGTGTCCATTAAGATGTCACTATATTTATATATGATATATAATATGTTTATGTTTTCCTTAATCTTCTGTATTTTTCATTTATGTCATACCTTTATGGCTTCCATTATGGGTATACGCGATATCTTCATTTTAGGAAGTGCGGACTACCGCCCCCTCAAAGTGATTTGATTTATTAATGCCATATGTGGGAGGAATAAAGGATGGATTTAAAGTTATTATATATGATGTTATACTGGAATTATAATATACCTTTATATTATTATTATTTCTTTCCATTAAAGTATGAGATAGAAATGAATGTAGCTTTCATGCGTACATACGGCTTACCGTCTCCATGAACGGTGCATTTCATTTCTTATCCCCAAATGTAATGTACTATTATAAGTACATATATATAATGGATATATATGATTTATGTTACAACTAAATTATTAATATAATTATGGAATTAAAATATACATATCTCTCATTTAGTTTTAATTCCATTAATATGACATAGAAATGAAAGTAGCGTTCATGCGTACGTACGGCTTACCGTCTCCATGAATGGTGCATTTCATTTCTTACCTCTAAATGATTATGTAATATTATAAATACATGTATATTCTGGATATATATGATATATATGATATCCAAATCATGAATATCATTCTGGATATAATGAACCATTGACCACACGAACAACATGTAATTGTAAGAAGTCCACTTTCGACTTAAGAACCAAATATCAAAAAAACAAACATTATTTACATAAATGATTACATAATGCTTATAACATGGAAATAATTGATATAAAAGGAATTTTAAACTTGAAAAAGGATCTTAAGCAATTATAAATTAACTAAAGTTTATTATTCAGGAGGTTAAAGAACGATCGAGTCAAGTCAGACCCGAGGTAAGGGAATTCTTCTCACTCTCCATTCATTGAAGCATATTTTGTTTTATACACAACTTTCTTTTTTATGGTGTATAAACCCCTTTGAATCTTACGCTTATTCAAAAGGAATATTTTTTTCATACTAAGCGTTTACTAAACGACAAAAGGAATGTTTTTTTTGTCGTACGTATGCAGCGACAACGACTTCTCCGTCGCCGCGACCATTATTTGGGTTCCGGATTCCTCTACAAGCCATAAACTTTTTTGAATAAAAAATAAATACTATATTTTACTTTTCTTTTATTTTGGTATTGAAAATGGTTTTGATAATGTTTTTATATCAATTTTTTGTATTGATATCTTGTGATTGAGAAGTGGAAATGTTATGTTTCCTTTATGCATGTTTTATGTGATACGATTATGTTATGGTTCTTGGGAATTGTTATGAATATGGGTGGTTCCATGATAAAATAAGGGCGGGTGAGCCAGATATAGCTCTCCAATGCATTGGGTAACACGAAGGAGTTAAACGTTAAGGTTTCTCCGAAGAGATTTAGGGAATATACTGTGATGGGTATTCTAAACGTAACCAAGAGGGTTACTCCCTACATAAGATTGTTATGAATACCTCAAGTTACCTTTATGTCTTATGATTTCTATGATTTATTCTCGATTTTAGAAGGTATGTTAAAGTGCTTATGTTTTATGGGTAAAGGTTGATTTCATTCTAATGTATATATGTACTCATGTTTCCTTTCCAAACTTTTTATAACCCTTATTGAGCTTTTTATGCTCATCCCATGTTTTTGAAATGTTTTTCATAGGTCAAGGGAATGGTACATGATATGATGATAGTGTCAAGGAAGTGTCAAGAAAGAATCCATGTTTTATTATAAATATGTTTCCGTTGATGGGAAAAATGAATACTATCTTTTATGTAACCACTTTGTTTAAATGTGGAATGTAATGCAAGTTTTATGATCTAATTCTCTAAAAATCTAAACCTGAAAAGATCCTCAATGTGTAATCTTGTATAACTCAAGATTAAGTACGGTTTAAGGCTGGGGCCTTATAGTTGGTATTAGAGCTCGGTTTAGATAAATTTAGGAGTTTGAATTATATTAAATGATTATCCAAAAATATTTTTTTTGAAATGATATAGCATTTGAAGATTACCATGTTGCTTCATCTAAGACATGTTTGTTCAGAATGGTTTTCCGCAGAAGAAACAGGGAAGCAGTGCTAAGAAGGCATACATAAGGAAATAACCTTCCGAATCAGCATCCTGAGATGGTCGGAATTGGAACTGAATAGTTTGTTGCAGTAATGGCACAGTTGACTCAAGTGACACATGGTGGTGGTATCCATGCACGAGATCAGCCAGATCAACCGCAAAGGAACATGTTAGTGGTGGAACATTTCATGAGGAAACATCCCCCATCATTCAGAGGATCATCTGACCCTGTGATAACTGAAGGGTGGATTAAAGCACTGGAGAAGATTTTCGATGTCATGGGGTGTTCAGACAATCAAAAGGTTAGTCTTGCTATTTACCATTTGGAGGGTGAAGCAGATTAGTGGTGGTCGATGGTTAAAAATATCAGGGACGCAGATGATATTGATGCTCTCGACTGGGATGAATTCAAAGGTATGTTTCTTGAGAAGTATTTTCCTAAGGCTATTCGACTTAGGATGGAAAACAATTCTTGTAATTGAGGTAAGAGGAAGACTCAGTGGCTGCCTATGAAGAGAGGTTCACTCGATTGGAAAGGTATGCTCTAAATTTTATCTGAGACCTTGATAGTAAAATCAATCGTTTTTACTCAGGATTAAAGCCAAAATATAGAAGGGAATTGGCTTCTCGGGAGTTTAAAAGTTATGAAAAGCTTTTTTGATGTGCTGAGAAGGTGGAAATGGAGTTTTCTGATGATCAAGTGTTCTATAACAACCGGCAGAAGAAGAGACCGAGGTGGCAGGAGAAAGGAAAGAATTCTTCAAAAAGGTCTGACGATAAGAAAACTAAGTTTCGAGTTTGTGATAAATGTGGTAAATGGCATGCTGGGGAATGTCTTCTGAATTATGTAAAGTGCTACCGATGCGGTGAGATGGGACATAAGTCTCGTGATTTCACTGAAAAAGATCAAGGTGATGGTAAGTCCAAATTTGATTTACAGTTAGTGAAATGTTTTAAGTGCAATGAGATGGGTCACTATGCAAAGGAGTGTCCTATAAAGAGCTCGAGTGATGGGAAACAGTTAGACTACAAGTAGAAAGGGGTGGTGAAATCCTTTGCAACTACTTCAGCAGATGTCGGGCCATCAAATGAAGTTTTATCAGGTACTTTGTTTGTTTTTTTAGATTATGTCAGTGTGTTGTTTGATTTGGGGTCTACACATTCTTTCATCTATGAAAACTTTTCTAGTAAAATGGGAATACCATCTCAAGAAATGACTCCTGAACTTGTGGTAAAAACACCTAGGGGAAATGTTGAGAAAAAAAGAATTTATAAGAACCTTCATATCCATATCTGTTGAAAGAACCTACTTACAAACCTAATTGTTCTACATCTATTAGATTTTGATGTTATCCTGGGTATGGATTGGATCTCTATTTACCATGCTAAGATTGACTGTAGAGCTGAAGAGGTTTATTTTCAGAAAGACTTTCAGTTTGTGTACAAGAATGAACCCTTACTGTTGATAACATTTCAAGAGTCCGAGAAACTTGTAAAAGATGGAAATGAATGTTACCTTGCACATATTGTTGAAAACAAAGGAACTGTTCAGATTAATGATGTGCCAGTGGTAAATGAGTATCCTAATGTTTTTCCTGATGAGTTTCCTGGAATAATACCAGATCGGGAAGTTGAGTTTATTGTAGACTTAGTTCCTGATTCTAAGCCAATTTCAAAACCCCCTTATCGAATGGCACAAATTGAACTTTTAGAGTTGAAGGAGAAATTTCAAGAGTTATTAGAGAAAGGTTTCATTCGACCTAGCATATCACCATGGCATGCTCCTATTTTATTTGTTAAAAAGAAAGATGGTTCTTTGAGACATTGCATTCATTATAGAGCCTTGAATAACATCACTGTTAAGAACAAATATCCTTTTCCTCATATCGATGATTTGTTTGATCAGCTCCAGGGAGCTCAGTATTTTTCAAAGATTGACCTGAGATCGGGGTACCATCAGTGGAAGGTAAAGGAAGCAGATATTCCGAAGACCACGTTTCGTACAAGATATGGCCATTATGAATTTGTAGTAATGCCTTTTGGGCTAACCAATGCACCTGCTGTATTCATGGACTTAATGAATAGAATTTTCCATGAGTTCTTGGATAAGTTAGTGGTTGTTTTTATTGATGATATTTTAGTGTTTTCTAAAAGTAAAGAGGAGCCTGAAAGACATTTAAGGGTTATTTTGCAAAACTTAAAAGAAAAGATAATTTTATGGTAAATTCAGCAAGTGTGAGTTTTGGTTACAATAAATTTCTTTCCTTGTTCATATTGTTTCTAAAGATGGGATAACTGTTGATCTTGCAAAAACAAAGGTTGTTGAAGAATGTCCAAGACCCACAAACGTAACTGAGATTCGTAGCTTCCTTGGTTTGGAAGGCTATTACCGAAGGTTTGTTAGAAATTTTTCCCAGTTATCTAGTCCAATGACTAAGCTAACTCGGAATGGTGTCAAGTTTATCTGGACAAAAGAATGCGATTATTGTTTTAAGGAACAGAAAAGATGATTGGTGAATGCTCCAGTTTTGGCACTACCTTCCAGGAATGGTGAGTTTGTTATATACAGTGATGCTTCATTGAATGGACTTGGTTGCATCCTAATGCATAATGATCAGGTAATTTCTTATGCTTCACGATAGTTGAAAACTCATGAGGTAAATTACCCTACACATGATTTGGAATTATCTGCTGTAGTTTTCGCTTTAAAAATTTGGAGGCTTCATTTGTATGGAGTAAAGTGTGAAATATATACCAATAAAAAAAAGATTAAAGTATATATTCACTCAAAAAGAATTGAACATGTGACAAAGGAGATGGATAGAATTAATCAAGGATTATGATTATACAATTCATTACCATTCGGGAAAATCAAATAAAGTGGCTGATGCTTTGAGTCGAAAAAGTAATGCTTCATTAACAATGTTGCGTTTGGAACGTGATCCTTTGGTTAAGGATTTGATGAAATTTGGCATAGAAGTTTTTAGTGCAGGATGTTCTTCTGTTTTGTTTCAGGTATCAGTGAAATCTTCTTTATCAGACAGAATAATGCAAGCACAGAAGCAAGACCATGAGTTGCAGAAAAAGGTAGAGCTGGTTCAGAAGGGTAAGTTTCCTGAATTAAACATTTATAATGATTTTGTTTTGAGATTTGGGAAGAGATTGTGTGTTCCTTGTGACTCACAGTTGAAGAGAGAGTTGTTATGTGAAGCTCATAGTTATCCGTTTTTAGTTCATCCTGGCAGTACTAAGATGTACAGAGATCTGCGGGAGTATTACTAGTGGGATGGAATGAAAAGAGATATTCCTGATTTTACAGTGAAGTGTTTGACTTGTCAACAAGTTAAAGCAGAGCGGCAGTTACCGAAAGGGATGCTTCATCCTTTACCAGTGCCAGAGTGGAAATGGGAAAATATATCCATGGACTTCGTTGTGGGATTGCCGAAGACACCCCGAGGTAATAATGCAATTTGGGTTATTGTTGATCGCTTGACTAAATCTTCTCATTTCCTTGCTATACGAGATATGTTTTCCCTAGATCAACTTTCCCGTTTGTATCTTAAAGAGATAGTCAGGTTACATGGAGTTCCTCTCTCCATTGTATCTGATCGTGATCCCAGGTTTACTTCTAACTTTTGGAAAGGCCTTCAGAAGTCGTTGGGTACTGAATTAAATTTTAGTATGGATTTTCATCCTCAATCAGACGGGCAGTCAGAACGAACGATTCAGACTTTGGAGGATATGCTACATGCTTTTTCGATGGATTATCAGGGAAGTTGGGACCAACATCCTTCTTTGGTTGAATTTTCATATAATAACAGTTTTCATTCCAGTATATAGATGGCACCATTTGAGGTGTTATATGGGAAGTGGTGTTGAAATCCATCTTTCTAGGATGAAGTGGGTGAAAGGAAGCTAATGGGACCAGAGTTGGTAGAAGAGTTGGCAGAAAAAGTTCAGCTGATACAGAAACACATGAGAACAGCTCAGAGCAGGCAGAAGAGTTATGCGGACAACAGGAGGAAGGATCTATCTTTCCAGGTAGGTGATCATGTTTTTCTCAAAGTCTCACCATGGAAAAGTGTGATACGATTTGTTAAGACAGGAAAGCTGAGTCAGAGATTCATTGGACCATATGAAATTCTAGAGAGAGTTGGATCAGTTGCTTACCGAGTGGCTTTACCTCCGAGTTTATCTCAGGTACACAATGTTTTTCATGTTTCAATGTTAAGGAATTACATGCTAGATCTATCTCATGTTTTGAGCCCAGATGTAGTTCAGTTGGAAGAGAATCTCTCTTATGAAGAACAACCAGTCCATATTCTTGACCGAAGAGAGAAAGTGTTGAGAAATAAGGTAATTCACCAGGTAAAGGTTTTGTGGAAAAATCATATGGTTGAAGAGGCAACATGGGAATCTGAAAATGCTATGAGGGATAAATACCCCCACTTATTTTGATAAGTGAATAAAATTGAGAGGACGCAATTCCCAGAATGGGGGAAGGATGTAACATCCCAGGTAAATAAAGAATAATACATTTTCATATTTATTAATATTTATGAATTATATACTAATTTTACTTTAAAGGGGTTTCTATATTCGATAGCATACCTGATACGCAACAAAGAGTTTCTTTGAAATCTTACGTTGCACACTAGTAATAAAACAATATTATTTTAAATGATAGTTAACACATTGTCGTTTATTGGAAGGAATGAGTAGAAATAACTAAAATATGATTATATATGTTTTTTAAATGTTTTTACATTTATCCAATAAAGGATAAAGGCTTAAAATACAAAAAGAATTCAATTTTAGGCATATATACTCTAATTTTCACTAAAGGTCCACTTATCGCCTTTTAATGGAGAACCATCATTAAATATAGTTTTGGTCACTCTTATACATTCTATTGGACCAAATAAAATTCTTCTTTAGAATCGGGACATCAAAATTTACTTTGTGTAAATTTCTGGTATTTTTCCGATAAAGATCATTTTTTAATGAATAGTGAAAAATGTTGTATTTTAATTCAAAACCTCTTTTTAATATAATTTATTTATATGATTAGATTAACTTATTAATTGGTTTTAAAGTTAAATTACAATATATTTTTAACATTTAAACCAATAGTGGTCGTTGGAATTAATTTTACTTTGAAATTTCACTTAAACTAGTGTCAATATTTTGATATATATTGTTTCATAAAAACACGCTATTTGTCATGACAGCGGGAATTAATTATTAAATTAATTAATTCAAATTATATGTTTTGAATTTTTTAAAATAGACATCATTTTTGAATTTGTAATATCAAATATATCTTAGGGTGAAGTTTTGGTATTTTTCTGAAAAACATCAATTTTTGATGAATAGTGAAACCACTAAGTGGTACTTAAAAAACTGATTTTTCGTTTAAATGAAATTTTACCACTTCTGTGTTTTGAATTTCAAAAATTTGAAATAAATGGTTATCATTAAGAATTAAAATGTGGTTCAATGGGATTAAAATAACTTTTTTGTGAATGGTAACTTTTATGTTTATTAATCGCGATTAGAGGTAATTAGTGTAGTTTAAGGTAAAAGTAATGTTTTAATAATATAAAATGACCTAGACACATGTCCTAACCTTACTGTATGTGTCATGGCCGACCAATAAAATCCATGGGTCAACTTGGGGACCCCATGGAGCCACTTTGATATGAAAATGACATTAATATCTTTTTATTTAATGTTAAAATAAAAATGTCACAAACATGAGTTGTTTTACTAAAACAATTTTTAAATGGGGTTATGAAAGTAAGCTATTTGACTATAAATATTAATTGGAAAGCTAAAACGATTTACTAAATCATAGTATTTTTTTATAATTTTTAAACATTAAATAAATTAACTTATTTATGACATCATGATGATGCATCGATTACCTCATTATTTAACGATTTAAATAAAATGAAAAGATAATATAAAATATAAGACCTAGACTTGTCAAAAACCTATTGTATGGGTATATTTTGAACCCTTATCACCTTAGACTCGAATTATATCAATGTGGGACCTTTTAAATCCGAAACTCAGTTTAAAATAAAGTAACATTTCTTTACATTCCAAGAGTGCCCCTCCTCTCCTCTTATAAAAGGCCCCCACCTCTACCTCCTTACCCACACTTAAAAAGCCTTTGGTTCGGCCAACCCCTTCCCATTTTGTCTCTACACATCCCTCTATAACTCTTAGAAGCCTCACTTTGGGCAGAAGTCTTCCCAAGGAAGCCTTTGAGCTCAAATCAAAAAGAGTTACCCTTTTTAAAGGTAGTGTTTACTCTTGTGTTCTTATGTTTTATTTTGCTTCTCCAACCCTCTAAACTCTTTTTATTCCTTTATTTTGTAACAACACCAGTATCCTCAATATACTAGGATGTTGTTATAATAATTATTCTAGCTACACTTACACACACATACATCTAATGATTAAAGAACATATTATTTCTGTGGATGGCGAATTTCTGCCTCACGAAACAATGATTGTTCAATATTCTTCTAAAACCATCAAAGGTGGCCATTAAGATGTCAATATATTTATATATGATATATAATATGTTTAGGTTTTCCTTAAGCTTCTGTATTTTTCATTTATGGAATACCTTTATGGCTTCCATTATGGGTATACGCGATATCTTCATTTTAGGAAGTGCGGACTACCGCCCCCTCAAAGTGATTTGATTCATTAATGCCATATATGGGACGTATAAATGATGGATTTAATGTTATTATATATGATGTTATACGGGAATTATAATATACCTTTATATAATTATTATTTCTTTCCATTAAAGTATGAGATAGAAATGAAAGTAGCGTTCATGCGTACGTACGGCTTACCGTCTCCATGAATGGTGCATTTCATTTATTATCCCCAAATGTAATGTACTATTGTAAGTAAATATATATAATGAAAATATGTGATGTATTTTACATCTAAATGATTAATATAATTCTGGAATTAAAATATACATATCTCTCATTTAGTTTTAATTCCATTAATATGACATAGAAATGAAAGTAGCGTTCATGCGTACGTACGGCTTACCATCTCCATGAACGGTGCATTTCATTTCTTACCTCTAAATGATTATTTAATATTATAAATACATGTATATGCTGGATATATATGATATATATGATATCCAACTCATGAATATCATTCTGGATATAATTAACCTTTGAGCACACGAACAACATGTTATTGTAAGAAGTCCACTTTCAACTTAAGAACCAAATATCGACAAAACAAACATTATTAAGTTAAATGATTACATAATGCATATAACATGGAAATAATTTATATAAAAGGAATAGTAAGCTTGAAAAAGGTTATTAAGCAAGTAGAAATTAACTCATGTTTATTATTCAGGAGGTTAAATAACGATCGAGTCAAGTTGGACCCGAGGTAAGGGAATTCGTCTCAATCTCCATTCATTGAGGCATATTTTGTTTTATACACAACTTTATTTTATACGGTGTATAAACCCCTTTGAATCTTATGCTTATTCAAAAGGAATATTTTTTTTATATGAAGCGTTTACTAAATGACAAAAGGAATGTTTTTTTTGTCGTACGTATGCGGCGACAACGACTTCTCCGCCACCGCAACCATTATTTGAGTTTCGGCTTCCTCTACAAGCCATAACCTTTTTTGAATAAAAAACAAATACCATATTTTACTTTTCTTTTATTTTGGTATTGAAAATGGTTTTCATAATGTTTTTATATCAATGTGTTGTATTGATATCTTGAGATTGAAAAGTGGAAATGTTATGTTTTCTTTATTCATGTTTTATGTGATACGATTATGTTATGGTTCTTGGGCATTGTTATGAAGACGAGCGGTTCCATGATAAACTAAGGGCAGGTGATCCCGATATAGCTCTCCAATGCATTGGGTAACGCGAAGGAGTTAAACGTTTAGGTTTCTCTGAATATATTTAGGGAATATACTGTGATGGGTATTCCAAACGTAACCAAGAGGGTTACTCCCTACATAAGATTGTTATGAATACCTCAAGTTACCTTTATGTATTATGATTTCTATGATTTATTCATGATTTTATAAGGTATGTTAAATTGCTTATGTTTTATGGGTAAAAGATGATTTCATTCTTATTTATATATGTACTCATGTTTCCTTTCCATACTTTTTATAACCCTTACTGAGATTTTTATGCTCATCCCAAGTTTTTGAAATGTTTTTCACAGGTCAAGGGAATGGTACATAATATGATTATAGTGTCAAGGAAGTGTCAAGAAAGAATCCATGTTTTATTTTAAATATGTTTCCGTTGATGGGAAAAATGAATATTATCTTTTATGTAACCACTTTGTTTAAATGTGTAATGTAATGCAAGTTTTATGATCTAATTCTCTAAAACTCTAAACCTAAAAAGATCCTCAATGTGTAATCTTGTATAACTCAAGATTAAGTATGGTTTAAGGTTGGGGCCTTATATAGTTAGTCTAAAAAAAATTCATATAAAGTTTTTTATTAAGTAATTTTATTTTCAAAGTTAAAGTGATTTCAAATATTATTTTAACATATCATTAATCCCACTTTAAGAAATCATTTACATGATCAAACTTATATAATTATACCTTTTTTTAACTAGGATTTTTAATTAGTTTTTGGAATTTAGTTTTAGATTTTTTTAAATATAAATTTTTAGTGGGAACTCAATTCACCCCCCTCTTTATATACTCACTCTAAAAACATTTGGTATCAGAGAATTTTCCAAATATATTTTCTATTGTGGTTAGCTTGTCTTTTAAATGTATTAAATGTTTGTTATTTCTAAATTTAATTCTTTATGAATAATAATAGACTAGAGGTATCTGTTACAAATATACCTCCTTATTTTAAAGGAACAAAATATGATTAGTAGAAGATTAAAATGAATATGAATTTTGAAAATATGGGTTTTGAAAATTGGATTGTAATTGAAGAAAAATACAAATTACACAAAACTACTAAAGCTAAATGGAGTGATCCTGCTAATGAATCTTATAAAATTAATTGTAAATCTATTAATTATTTATATTATTCTTTATGAGATGAAGAGTTTAATAGAATATCATTATGTACTACTATATTTGAAATCTGGGATACTTTAGCTATTTCTCAAGAAGGAACATCTAATTTCAAA